>JAHDVE020007374.1:0-175000 GCA_022606495.2 Halesus radiatus | reverse complement strand
GAGTAAAAAAATGTATTCATTTCCGATGTATGGCGATTTACTTTTATGGAAATTTGATCGTTAGTGTGGAAGGTCGGAAACCATGTTTTAAAATTAAAAATATACACTCATGAGTATAATTAAATTGTGTGTGAAATAGCCGCAATCTGCTGTAGACATTAACCGCACCCATGTAGGTACATTTATACTGACTAGGTAGTCGCCTAGTTGGTAGTTTAGGTACATCATATTTTATTGATTTAACCCCTTTAGAGATGAAAGGGTTAACAGCTGACGCCGAATGGGCGAGCAGCGCAAAAAATTAAACGATCGGGTCGATATCACTTCGCGTGCGAGCGAGTGGGACGACAATATATTTATTATTTGAATTGACGTGTTTTTTGTATTGAAAACTAATGCATTCAATTGGGGGGATAGTGAAAACAGAGAGGGGTATAGTGTGGAGAATGATCATAGAAAAAAATG
The DNA here is from genome assembly GCA_022606495.2 of Halesus radiatus. Lineage (NCBI taxonomy): Eukaryota > Metazoa > Arthropoda > Insecta > Trichoptera > Limnephilidae > Halesus > Halesus radiatus. Next base: position 174,535 of record JAHDVE020007374.1, on the reverse strand, counting down.
GGTTTGCATGTGTGTGTGAGATGAATAATTTGAATCTAAATGGAATGTGTCGAATAGTTAAAGCACTATTCTAAACGAAATATTATACCCATTCTAGTAAGATTTCTATCTTACAAGAAAAATTCTGGTTCTTATCAATACTAGTACCTTTGTTTATTTTTTTGTTTTATGGTAGATGCCTACGATTAGGTTAAATTTAAAAATTACGCGATAAACGCGTGGATACCCGTAATTATGCTGCCGTAAGTCAAAATATGTCAATATGGAAAAATAGTATTTAAGGTTTGGTATCTTCGCTGTGTATATGGATTTATGAACATGAATCAAGGTATTGATATGTGAGTATATTACGATTAGAATGTACTTACTTATAAAAAATAACAATAAGTTTTAAAATAATAAAATTATTATTTATCCTGGAGCAGGGACCACCGGTTTCCAAAACATGTTGAGTTAACTAATAAACTATGGTTTTAACAATGTGTTTCATCGTATTTAAACAGAATAATTTATTTATATCAGAATTAAAACCTTGGAATTTATGGTAAGTTCCAATATCTGACATGCCGGTAGTTCATTTAGAAATATACCCTTTTCTGACATACGTTTAAGAAATATGTTCACTATTTTTTTAAAAAGTTACCCATTATTGACCACTCAAAAACTATTACTCCACTACAGTTATTTTTTTTATTAAATATATAATTTTGATCAATACTACTTCACAATATAACGTGTCGGGGGACATATTAAATAGTACGCAAGCTACGGCTCAAATACTTCTTTGTGTATACATATGTTATTTTATTTTATTTATTTACTTCACACTTCAATGTTGCTTCAGCTTGTTAAATTGAAAAATATATTTCCTATTTCAGAAATAGGTGCACTGTCACAATATCCCACTTTTACGTTATGAATAATAACGACATTATGTCTAAATAACTGTGAACTGTGACAGTTTAGCAGAATTCATACAAAAAAGGTGCGTATAAAATTACTTTAAAAGTTACCTAATTGTATTAGTGTGAAGTATTTGGATTCATGGCACCATAGCTACGGGAGTGTATTATATTATTTTATGTTTATTCATTAAATATCGGATGTAAATTAAGACTCGTTTAAAAAATATTGAGATTCGTAAAGAATACAAAGCTGATGTATGTAAGCGTAATGAGTAAAATTAAGAAAGGGACGCTTAGATGGTTCGGGCACATAGAGCGAATGAACGAAGAAAGGAATGTAAGGAGAATATATGACGCGAATTTGAATGGAAGAAGAAACCGGGGACGTGGCACGATCAAGTGAATTAAATACTTGAGTCGGTCCATGTCGGAAGTCAGAATAATAGAAGAGGATGTATTTGACGATGTATGAACGTGAATCATGCAAGAAGTATATGCCAAGATCGAGTTATTTGGCAGTCCGTCCTCTCTGCTTACCCCGGCGGGGAAACGGCGTGATGGTTAGTTAGATAGTTAGTTATTAATTAAATATGATATACCAACCTAGATTCCACTCTCCAGCCGAAACACGCATTCATATCAACTATCCCACATCCCACACTCAAAAACTGCTAAACAAAACACTCATTTTTCGCAAGAACGTGTTCAAAATATAACAACATATTTTCAAACGCGGATGTTTTACATTTATCCTCAGGAAAATTTATTGAATTCATGTCAGAAAAAATTTAATCACAAGGTTGGTTATGTGTTGTATTATTTTTATATTGTTAGATTAAAAAATGTTTTTTTATTTTTTTTTATCTAGTCATTGGATTTTACGTTATATAGTACATAGGTACTTGTTTTTAATTTGTTTTATTCAGTGTTTCTAAGAAACTGGATCATTTACTTTTTTATGTTCTATTTCTTTTTCAATTTCGCTTCCTAAATTTTGTTTTTTTTTTTCCTCTTTCTATTTATTGTGTCGTTAATAAATTTGAATAAAAAAATAAATTATTTGGCGGAAACTTGCAAACAAATTAATAACTGATCTGTATAAATGTATATTGTATCATAACTGTGTGTTTTCCCAATACAGAAATGAAATAAAAATTGTTTTATTTAAAGATATTTTGCTAATTTACCTATAGCATTGCTTGTTGCATAACAGCCGTTTCGCTTTAAAACCGTTATCAAGATTTAATAAATAATCCATTTCTGATACTTATGAATAATAATGTGGAATAATAAGGATCTCCAGTCCATTTTGTATCAATAGTAAACGTTCTGACTTAAATACCAGCATTTTTTTTTCTAAAGTTAGTATTCATAGTTAAAATAATTGTCAAAGTTTCAATTATTCAAACTGGTCGGTTTTGAGGTTAGAATGTCAATTGTCAAAACGAGGATGATATTTACTGTATTTCTTTTTTTAAATTATATGTAAATCAAACTTGATACATAAACAAAAATGATAACATAATTAAAATCCATCTACATTAAATAAAAATAAAAAATTAAATGCATTTCTACGAATTAAACACAAAAACATTTAACAAGCTTTACCGTACATAATTTTACATTCCAATATGAATAAACCATAAATAAACTTAAAAGTAATTAAATAATGTACATTTTTGAAACTTTACCTAAAATAATAATAGTACTTAATATTTATTTAATTAATTAATTAATTTATTTGCCCATGAATATTCTTATTGTTCCGAATGCAATGGTACCAACATAACAGTGTGTTTAAATCAGATGATTTTTTTTCACTTTTAAATAACGATTTATAAATTCTACGTATAATTAATTATATTTAATAAAACTTGTAAATTCTGAATCGGCGTTTGCTGATCTATATTAATATACTTTTTTGTAAAAAATGTTCCTTATTTTAAGCTTCACATTCGCTTTATTGGTACACCTTGGCTTAAAATCTGGATGATATCAGTACATTTATTTCCGCTTCTCTTTCCAGCAAAATATTCCAGTCACGACCCTACAAAACCCGATAAGGCTTTAATATTATTAAAAACATATTTTGACTAAAGGCGAAATTTTCTTCGCCGAACATTTTCGGTCGGAAACTCGGCGAATTTATGTTTGCTTAACATTTTTGTCGTAACTTTGGTAATCGACGTTTTGTGAAAAAAGGATTTTAAATGTGTTTTCCTTTTTTAAACGGTGCCGCATAATATTTCACGATTTTTTAGCGTCAAATCAAAGCGTTCTGTAAACCAATATAATCTGCCTCTTGTTTGTACCGACATCCTTGATGTTCCGAGTGCAAATATAATTTTGGGTTTCCCGTTTTATTATAGTAAACGTGTGTTAGAAACGATAAACAACCAACAAAAACCATAACTATCTACCTTACCTATTGAATACTATGAGTAGGTACCCTCTTATTTGATTTGCTTGGTGATTATAAATTTCAAACTTAGTAGGTAGGTACTTTATTACCAGCAAGAAATTTTATTGTATTTTCATACACTAACCATGTTAGGTACTACTTACCCATTTTTAAAAAGGCCCAATATTTTTTTTCTTTCATATTTAAAAAAAAGTGTTCTAATGAGGTACCTTTTAAAAAGTGTTGGTAAGGTTTGGGTAGGTGGTAGGTAAATACTTACTTGTGTAGGTACCTACATATCACTAATAATATGTTCATTCTGTATTCAAAATATTTTAGTAGGTACTTACTTAACTTAGTAAGCTACCTCCATATTTTAAGGCCCTTACTTACTTACTAAAGTACCTACTCAAACGCCTGTTCATTCTACCTCCGTAGATCATGAAAATAACTACCTATGTGTGTATATGCATACCTACGTACCGTAAGTAAATTAATGTTAGGATTAAAAAAACGTAATGATTATATCATACTGATAATACGTAAGTACCTAGTAAGTTTTATTTTTATTATTTTATGTCTAGCTACATAGCAATCCCTTGAGTTATAAATCTCATTTTGGGGAAGAGAAAAATTTTCATTACAAGTGATACAAAACTGAAGTAGAAATAACACAATAATAAAAATCGACAGTCAGAGATAATAGTGTAGAAAACTACACAAGTTCTACATAAAAGTACAAAAAATTCGAAGTGACTATGTACAAAAAATTTAAAAAACTACCTGTTTTATAAAAAGTCTACATAGATGTAAACAATAAATGTTTAATGTAAAGTTCTTAGAAATGAAACCTAGTTACAATATTATAATATAACACAATAAAATTTGAGTTCCTGTTCAGACTGTGAAATAAAACAAAATTGTAAAAAAACATTAATGAAAAACATTTTTAAAAAAATCAATATGTAACCCCCATAACCGAAGTTTTATATACACTCCGGGGGCTAATTCCTGATCTATGATGCACTCACATTTTATATCTTTCCGGGATTTCTGCCAAAAAAAATGATTTTAGAGATCGAAGTCATTCAAAAGACAGAACCCTTCTAAACATCTTTAGTTTACCGTGGGACAGACATATCAAAGACAGAAACTCTCACATACTTATCTTCAACATCATTCCCACCTTTGAAATAACAAACACTACCTTACATGTAATTCAACACTCGGCACACACTAACACCACACTCAATTACAATCACGACATACACCAACACAACACAAGAAATCTCGACAAACTACATGTACCCAAAATTCACTAAAATACAAAAAAATAAGGACAAACATTTTTAGAATGCATAGCCTACACACAATACAATAAATTACCTAATGAGATTAAATTAATATGCAAGCCAGTGCGAAAGGTCTCAAAGGAGAATCCTTACACCAATTAACTCTGTGATGTGTCTCTGTAATAATTATAATTGTAAAAAGTACCAGTGATGCGTCTTTATAGTAAATGTCAATTACGTTTTATAAATGTTAATTATGTATTGTGAATGTTAATTACGTATTTTAAATGTTAATTAGGTATCGTAAAATATTATTTACTAAATACTGAACTGCAATGCATATGAACCCACAGAAAGTTTCGTAACGCTTTTTTTTTAAAGAAAAAATTGGGTATACACACTTTAAAAATATATAAAAATCGCCAAGTGTCTACCTAATATAATATCAGATATAAGCACTTGTATTTTGTAATAAAAGAATGTAAAACAAATAAGTATTTTATTGAGTATTTATTGTGTATGGTGTAAAAGCAGGGGGCGATAAAGTTGCCGAAATCGATTGCAAATTCTGATGTCTAATCTAAAGAGATCCCATAAAATACAGAGACTAATAGATGGCCCATCGAATGAGATGTATCCCAGCAATTAATTGGAAAATGAGACAGTTTGCGCTCTGAGGCACGTCCCAAGTGCCGAATACTTCCACGGAATAACATATTGCCTATTACAAGTACAGAACAGAAGGGCGCAATTGCAGTGTCAAGCGAAAAACTCCGAAGAGTCAATCGCCACGAAGTAAAAAGAGGCCAAAATTCCACAAATCCTGCAAAGGTTTCGTACGCTTGGGGAAGAAATGATACTAGCGCCAGTGGAAGAATTGCGAATTAACTTAGTTACAACTTTTATCACCAGTCGTGAAAGGCGCCACCATACAGTGAACTAAATAAAAATCAAAATTTCCGAAAAATATTTAAATTTCTTACAAAGAAAATAAAATAAAAAATATATGGGTAAAACCAGATGTACCTCAGAAAAATTTTGAAGCTTATTTTATATTTTTAGTTAACATTTATTTAATTCATTTATATTAATTATTGGTGCCATCTATTGAAGAGTAGCAAAACTTCCCTTCACTTCCCTTCTTTGTGAATAGGAGGTTTCTGCATTACCGACAAGGGGGAATTCGAGGGTTGCCAAAAAATATTTAAGAAGGTTATTTTTTAATCATTATATTCATTTAATTTCCAGTAATTTTAGAATTCTATTTTATGGATTGTAGTAAATTCTACGTCCGAACACGACACCAGTAAAATTATTAAAAATAATTGACCTTTCGTACCAGACGTTTTGAAAGAAAAAAGATTTATCGATAGCCCAAATATTTTAGTAGAAATTATTTTTTGATATTTTTTTAAACATATTTTAGACTTATATTCGTTCGTTATATTCATGTTGTGTTGTATTATTTGGGTAGTATATTTATTTACTCTCAATTGTTTCCTAAACAGATTGATTGGAAATGGTAAAATTCTAAATATTGTGTGTCAGAATCCAATAGGATTCTAGTTATAATACTAATTTAGAGAATTCGTATTCTCATTAAGTAAAATCAATGCTTCATTTGCACAACACCATTACACACATCAAGGAACTTTTTTTTTCTTCAGTAAACTACTTGAAGACATTAGAAAAGTAAAAGAAACTAACCAACTCTGAAATGCAATTAAAAAAGCTCTTCCAAATAAGTTTAAAAATCCAGGAAACTAAATATAATACTCAATTTTTTTTTTTATATAACTTATTGAAGTTTGTAAACCTACAGTAAATTGAACTGGTCTCATTAGCTAAGTTGGTTAAGCGGTTACCCCGGATAGGTAGAGGTCCTGGGTTCGAGTCCCAGATGCGACTGAAATCTTTTTAATTTCTGTTGTTTTTTCGGTTTCGTGGTTCATTTGGGATATTATCTTCTTCAATGATTAAATATAATACACACACATTACCACACATATACCCCAATAAGATTGTACCGTAATGCCATACGGTAAATATCCTATGCCACATTGTACTTATACCCATTATGTTATGTTTATTATAACTACTATATCGAAACGTGTCACTATGCACTCTGTCTTTTCCGTAATGTAAACCACCAACTCTGTAACATTGTCATGTAAACCATTTTTAAGCATAATTTACATGTAACACTTTTATTTTATTTTTTATGCATTCGCAATATGTACACTCCGCTCCTCTACACAAGCATTGCTTGAAAGTGAAGTGTAAAGTTTCAATAATAATTAAAAACATAAAATAATTCAATGAAATAATATACTTTGTATTCACCACTCTATTAATCTACATGTTTCGAAAAAGATGCTTTCTTTATCGGGAGTAATACTAAAAATAATAATGTCAAGTATTGACAAATGTTAAAAATTAAAACACAATAAACAAATTATAAACATTAAAAAAATTGATAAATTAATAATAAATGAAATAACAAAGATAAAGATAATATTTTAAATAAATCGAGGATGCATAAATTAATTTGTAACGATTGCAACTATTTTTACATAGGAGAAACTTCTAGAAATTTCAGTATTAGAGTTAAGGAACACCTAAACACCGGTTGTATTTGTATGTAAATTAATTTTTTTTTTATTTATATGAAATGAATGATTGGTTTCTAAAATATGATTTGCTAATTCAGAATAGTGTTTATATAATAGTGTTTATATAATACCAACTATTCTGAATTAGCAAATCATATTTTAGAAACCAATCATTCATTTCATATAAATAAAAAAAAATAATTTACATACAAATACAACCGGTTTACAATTAAATTAAATTAGAATTTTTTTAATTCAGAAAAAGCGTTAATAGTGAACTAAATTTAATAAATAATAAAATAAAAATTAAATAGATGAATTTATTTGCATAATAATAATAATAATAAAAATAACTTCTTTTTCAATGTCCAACATAAATTTGTTATTCAATGTTGTATAATTTTTTTTTTATAATGATTTTTTTAAATATTTTTCTAAACATTTTTGATTAATTACTTACCTGCGTTAATCAATTTTTGTTTATGTTTATAATTTGTCTATTGTATTCTCATTTTTATCATTTGTCTATACGTAACATTATTATTCTTTGTATTACTCCTGATGAAGAAAGCACGGCTTTCGAAACATGTAGATATCTTTATATTAATAAAGTGGTGAATACAAAGTATACCATTTAATTAATTTATTAATAATGACGCCACAAAGTGAAAACCAATCGCTTGAAGAAATTATAAAAAATAAAATAATCATAATAATAAGAATGATATAAATGATAATTGGATCACTTGTATTTCGCTGATTTGATGAAAAATCACCCCAGGGGCGCTGCACAAAGACTATCTAATTTCATACAAACAGGTGCAGAAAACGTACTTACGTGACAGGTTTCAGATAAACACAAAAATTTTAAGCTTGGAGAAGAAACGATTTTGAACGCAGTGGACACAATGTTTCAAAGACTGTACATTTCATGATTTTACAGTTGTTATTTTATCCTCCTTTACTATGGATATTACATTTATTAGAAGATTAATGGCAAAAGAGGCGTTAGTTTTTATTTTAAATATTAATAATTTAATTGTTCAATTTTAACAGAAGATTTTTTTTAATAAAATCACCTTAAAAAGCTTAAAAATTCGAGTTAAATTTAAATGCTGTAGATAAAGAGCTCTATAAGATTTTCGAAGGCTTCTAAAGATGTACCTAAGAGCATTTTTAATATTATGAATCTAACTAAAATCAATAGAAGCTTGATATGATTTTACTTATTTTATTCATGTCTTATGAGAAGTCCATTTAAAATCTATAAAATAAATGGAGGTATGATATTTCATGCATGTATATCATATTATGTACAAATATACATATGTATCGGAAAATTGGTACCTACTTAGCATAATATTAACAATTGCTAAAAAAAGGTTAATATGAAAAGCATCTTCTTTCATCGAATGGTTTTAAATGCAGTAATGTTTTACAAGCTCCTCAAACAAAAACAAGTGTGCGATATTTTCACAAAGCTTTCTCTTATATAGATTTATAAACATTACAATTTTTGTTTTGCATAAGAGCCTATTTTTAATGGTTATTTTTTAAAACATCTCATTTTTTTATTATAGCGTAGGTACCTATGCGAGAGATTTAAATTTCTTATTTATATTTTATATCTTTTAAGAAACACGGCACATTTAATGAATTGATTTTCGTCGATGAAAATTTTCGTTGGAAAAAATTATTTGTTTATAATATACCGAAATGAACTCTAAACATTTTCCTTTTAAACATTAGACGTAATATAAATCATTAATGTCTGCATGTAGATAGTCTAAAATACATTTAACTAACGCTATCACATTGAGTTTGTCGCCGAAATAATACATAAACAATCCTTGGGCATTATAAACAGCTTCTGTTGAAAATTTTCGCATTTTACGGCCGAATACACGCTGTTATTATCAATCAGCCTTTATTAAATTAGAAAGTTGGTTAGTATACAACTCTGAAAAAACTGCACACAGGAAGTTCTAGTTAATAGCAAAAATAACATAATATGTTTCGTGGTGCAGCTGTTGTCTACTACGTACTCGTAAATATTTCAGATAACATTTTTACACGCCGATTACTACATTTTATATGCGACACATTTTTTTTAACCTGATGCACCTGGTACCTGCTGCATTTTTTAAAAAGTAAATTGTCTAAAAAAATTATCTCCCTGACGTTGGAATAAATAATATTAACTTTTCTATTTTAGTGAAGCATGATTTTTAAGAAACAAAATCCAGTCCAAAACATTAAAAAAATATATATGTATTATCGTTTCCGAAACAAATATTTGTAACAAATTTAAATAGATTTATAATGGAATGTTACAGCGTAGTTTCACCACACAAATTCCCCTAAATTACTACTAACTGAAAGATAGACGAAACTTTTTAATATTCAAGACGCTTTTCTACCTCTTAAGTGGAACGGCTGCGCTACCTGTTTCATACATAAGTTAATTTTGGATTTGAATCCGAATTACCCACCCAAACTGAATGAAATGTTTTTTTTAATTAAAAGTTTAGTAAATATCTAGTACGGGTGAGAAGTATTTTATTTATTTTTGTTTTAAATTATGAAGAATATGCCATGAACAAAACATTTTATAAAAAAAAGTTTTTTCGGGTCGATATTTTAAATTATTTACGGCAAATTTTTGTTCCAGCGTAAACTGGTCGTTTTTAATTTGATATAAAGTCCACCGTAATACTTATTTTTATAATTTTTTTTCAAATATTTTATATTTCATTGTATTTTCAAAGTACATGGGGACTGTTCCCATTTTGTTTTCTGTCTTTTCTGTTTCATATTTATTTCATTTGATATATTTAATTATGTATAGAATTAAAATTAATAAGAAGTACTTTATTTACACCACTCCACTATTTAACATATATATGAATATCATCAGTATATTATGTATTTTGATGAGAAAAGGTGCGCTTCCGAAACATGTTAATATTTATATATTAGACAGTGCAGTGGTGTAAACAAAGTACTACTTATTAATTTTATTAATAATGACGCTAGAAAATAATTATACATCTATTGAAAAAACTAACATTTTATAAGACAGTACCCCATGGTTACCAAAAATTTCCAAGCCTACTCACTTTACACAGATAACCATCCAATATTTATTGACATCCCCAATCTGTAGGACCTGATGTTTAGTTAATGCATATTTTTTATTATAAGTTTCAAATTAACTTCTTTAAATCTGAAACTGAAAAACGCCTTTTTTATATTAAGTTTTCGAATTTAACAATGTTCACGCGATATTATTTATTTCGTTCAATCTACTTGGGCATAGTCTTGGGCAATCATGCATAATGGTTAATTATTGTATGGGGCTCAGTATTCCTGTGGAATGGACTTAATTTTTTCAGAGACAAGCGGGTGTTCACTAAATAGCAATAACTTGTTGCCCAGTGTCAGAGTAATGTGTTGAATAAATTAATCTCTTGAATAAGAAATAAATGGTTAAATAAAACTGTACAAACCGTATTTACTTGCTTTTTGTAAAATATTTTTAATGAACACCACACAAATGTTATAACTACCTATAACCAGTGGGATATGAGTTGTGAAGCTGATGGGAGTAGCGAAGGCAAGTAGATGGGGAAAGGGGTGATTGGAAAGTACCTAGCTATTCAGATCTGGTCACAAAACCTATGGCGCCTAATGCTATTTCAAGCAATGTTTCTATTCTGAATAGTGGTCTTTCACCAGGGCGATACTGAGAAAATTTAACGTTCAAAGTTTGCCTACCATCAGAAACAGCATTAATCAAGAATGATTTATGAAGAAATAACTTCAAAATGTAAGATAACTGTTTAAAATTTATCACGCTACAACATAAAGTCTGTATTGTTTTCTATCTATATGAAAATAGACACAGGGCAGAATTTTAATGGTCAATTTATAATTTAGTACTGTTATTAATGGCTACAATGCAAGAACACTCTGCAGAACTTATCTGCATTATCAACGTAATGTCATATAAATGAGTTTAAATTTAAGAATAAAATCGGTAATCAGGTGATTAGAGAAAACTGATGGTAGGAGAACATTTCGTCATCGTTTACCAACGATTGACTATTTAATTAGAATCCGTGTATTTTAAAATTGTACACCTTAAAGGGGAGCACTTAAAAAATACACACTTTGTAGTATGTAAGGTAAAATCTATAAAGTTTCCTTTTTGGTTCTGAAATGATAATGTGGTTGGTTCCTACCTTAATTTCTATTTATCCAGTCCCTACTTCCCTAATAAACACTGCAGCAACACTGTAATGTGACAGTTAGTTATTTAGTGCTCTCGTTCGGTAGAAGCAATACTACTTTCGTGGGAGCAGGTTCGTTCGTATAGACATCATTCGGTAAGTGCTTGGTTATCCTTGTTCCTTTTAAACCGTTAATCTAGCCCAAATTAGAATCGATCAAAACCAGCATTAATATTTCATCGTTGTTTATAGACCCCGGTTTTGGATTCATCCGTTCCTGACGCTCGATATCATTTTTAACTAATATTTGGTCTACCGTCCGATGTTGCCGTTTTATGAACATTCGTCACATTATCGGTCATTTGACAGCTGTCAGTTATTGACCGGCAATCGCTTAATTGAAACCGTTCACTATTGTATTTAAAAAGGCAATATATAATTTGCATTTGTGAAATGGATTCCTTATCGAACAGTGAGAGAGATGACAAGCGAATGGCAATTATTTAAGATAAAAAACGAATGGATAACGGTCCGTTAACGAAACAGTTGGTTACGTAACAAAAATTTAGAAGTTCGTTTATAAAACTGCACCTTAACAGATTTAAATTTGTAGCCCCACAACTAGGGCGTGGGTAATCTCGGTTGTAAGGTTATAATGACAAAAGTTCTTGAAATACGTACTGTAATTTAAAAAAAAAAAACACTCTAGAAAGCTTTCACTAGTTTTCAAAGTGCGCATTTTTTACACACAGATATTTTGGTATGAGTTTCCTAAAATTTAAAAAATTACAGCTTGAGAATTTTCTTCATTGGAAACCTTAAACATTTTCCTACAGAATATACAGAAAAATGAGTTGTTGTATTGCTTCTGTTAGCAACCTGCAAAGTGACGTTTAGCTTTTTATTTGGATGCTAGTCCTAATTTTTATGAAATGCTGCCACACAATGGGCTAAAAACGATTAAACGACTAATTCACTGATACTAACATCTGGACCAATAGAAATCACTACTTGGTTGGTACCTTGTCTGTTCCGTTAATAGATAATATAAACAAATAGGGATATGGTATGGAAGCGTGCCTTCTGTCACCGAGCTACGACCAAACTGCACGGACCATCAACGTGGCGGAACCAATGAAATTAGTGTCCTTGGTGTGCAGATAGAAACGAAGGCCGATGTACACAGATGCAATTCCCAGAAGTATGAGTGAACAATGTTAACGACACTTTTGTACGCACGTTTCATAATAATAATGGTGCATGGCCCATCTCCCGCGTTTATATTATCTGTCCTCCCGTTATAGCCTTTCCTTCACACGAAGCCACTTCCAGCTCAATGACACAATAAGGACCGTCAGGGACACTTTAAAACCTCGAGCTACCCAATAAATTGTTTGAAGATTCGTCAACAAAAGCTTTATGAAACTGGAACGGGTTCACTGGGTAGGACATTTTTTAATAATCCTGCAGGACGAAGGAGCATTTGAAAATCTGCACATAGATGGTTGAACGGTTTGGAGACACAAACCACCGTTAGAAGATAAAAGAAAGCGCCTGAATACCGGCAAGAGTTTATTTAAAAATCTTTTTATGTGAAAACCACTCAAGAATCCCAATTGCCTCTAACTATACGAAGCCAGTGAGACTATGGCACCCCCAATTAGTATATTTGGTGATGCTGAAGGGAGCGAGAAAGGGAGGGAGATGGGGGAGGGAAAGATTGGGAAGGGGAAGATTGAGAAGTACCTGGCTATTCAGTACTGGTCAGCAAACACGGTTAAAGGTGTTTCAAGGAACGATTCGATTCGGGATAGTTATCTTTCAACAGGGCGATACTGAAAGTATTAACCACTCCATTTCTGAATGGGAGTGTTACCTAGTGTGACCTAGACGACTCTACGAAGATTAAACATGTTAATGAGCTGAGTAAAAACTCACCTTTCTGGGCTCTCGTGCTTCTAAATATAATTTCTCCAATTGCTACCAGAAACACAAGGGAATTATAATAATGTGCTCCAAAATCCGCATAAACTGAAAGAAAACTTTAATACCAGGTAGATAAACTATAATCTATATATTATCTGTGGGTGGGTGTGTTTTTTTATACAAATCTACAATTTTAATCCGAGCTTAATGAAATTTTGCACACTTGACCTTCAAAACAAGAGGAAAATTACTGTCTAGGAGTAGGAGTAGCGCATCATAACCTCAAAACTATACTGCAAACCGTTCATAATTCCAGGCCACTAGTTTATAATTCCAGCCACTACTCCCTATAGTTCATAATAAAATTAATCATGCAATTAAAGCTTAATCAACTTCGGCATCATCGTGTATAATTCGCACATACAAAATATGCTGTAAAACCCATTTGTTTTTTTTTTTAGTATGTCTTATGGTCCCAGTGCACACAGTTCTGCGCGGCGCAAGACCAAAGCGAAACGGTCCATAGAAACTGTCTGAATGCAAACTGCAAGGAAATGCAGGCCTTTATTTGTGCCCATTGTACTGGGCCCGCCTTTGAATCAACTAACCGTGTAATAATGTAATTAACAAAAAACGTAGACATTCAGAAAGGCTATTTAGTGAAAAAAATAGTCAAATGCGTGCAAAGTTCGTTTCGAAAATAACGTATTGTCCCTTTTTAGAATTCCAGTTTTTTATCGGTTGACAAAGATAATAAAATGGTATATGACATAACTTTAAAAAAAAGGTGAATACCGCACTCCTCCGTCCTGCTGAAATGATGAAACTTTTCGACTTACTTGCAGTACTCGCTTATAATTATAGTTCGATTCTTTCAAGACGACTGTTGTCCTGGTGAAGGATGCGTTTTTCTGATATGAGTCAAAATAATCTGATCTTAAATTAACAATAAAGTAATAACAACAATATTGCCTATTTCAATCCAATGTTTTGAATGTGTTGATTGTACGATGATATAGAATGTGATGATAAACATCTTTATAAACAGACTCGCATATTTAGTAAATTAGACGTATTCTATGACGTCATGGAAAATAGTGGTGTTTATTAGAAATACTGTAACTTGCTTTATTTTATGTTTTACACTTTACAGTGTCATTGGAATTGTTATAACATACTTTATTTTTATTATTTTTTTCTTCTCTTTCTGTATATTATTTTAAACGGAGTTTTCCTAGTTTTTTGTTTTGTTATTTAGCATCTCTATCAAGTGATAAGCTAACTAATAATCAAGTCAAAATCTATCCACCTGTGTACATTTTTAACTAGATTATTAACACTTACGCACTTTCCAGTGTTCATTTTATAAATATGCTGATGTTAATAATCCGTAAATGTTCCAAAGCAAATAAATAAATAAGATTCTTCAAGAATTTCTTTAATACAGTCTATTTATGGAAAGCCAAAATTCATTTTAATAGCCGTTTGTTTATTTATTTATGATTATTTAAAAAAGTATTTCGGGTGGAGTATAGTTTTAAGAACATAAAGGTGTAAACATGGGTCTTGAAGAGACTCATGTCGTAAAAGGAAAAAGTTAAATGAGAATGTGAACATGAAAGAACCTTCGTTATATGATAAAGTATTGCCTATTAGAAACAGTATCAGGACATACTATAATATATTTTTTTAATTTAATGTAAATCAAATTTAATAATGTCATTATTAAGTTCTGCGAGTATTTTTAGTTGTTATTATTGTGACAGCTATGTAATAACAACTAAAAATACTTGCAAAACTTAATAATAACATTATTAAATTTGATTTTCATTAAATTTAAAAAAAATTAAATGGAGTTCTTTGAATTAAACAGAAAAACTATTAATACATACCATGATATTATGTTATTCACTTATAAACTTTTAAAACATCTGCATCTCAGTTTTCGCAATACGAAATTACGATCATAACCGACATATCTCCAATGTACTATTGTAATAATATGTCACATGCTTATAAGGTTACGTTGAAAAAACTAATTACAATAAATAGCATTTGTTTCGCGAAACTTGCGCCCGAAAATACGGTAGGCACCTAGGCAGTATAATAAGGATATAACGCCGTGGCTAACGGCCGCTATCCGTTTTCCGTTAGGGGTGCAAAGACAAAAGAATGTCGCCAGTTAATTTTTTTTCTCTATACGCTATCGAATTATATTGTAGCCCGCTGTAAACCTCTTTGAATGCCTGTGACAATTGTATCTTTATTAAAAAAAAAATTAATAACGAGTTACGGGTGGAAACGAGCAGGGGATGTTAACTACGGGCTGAAAATATTTTGAAATAAAATGAAGCACTAAAGCTTTTGGATTTTTTTTTAAATGTGTATTAACAATACGAATTATTATTATTTATTTTTAATAACTTATTGAAATTTATAAACCTCATTGAAATATACTCTTTTAGTAATTGAAGATAAAATAAAACATCTCTCAAAATGATCAGTTACCGTTATCTTTTTCTTTTCTGTGTCTTTTCGATTTCATGTTTCATTTTGTAAGTTGCTAATATTATATTCAATGATTAAATATATTACAATGAGGTTCATAAGCTTCAATAAGTTATTTCCAAAAAAACTATTAATCCTAGACTTGTAGAAAAGTGAACAGATGTCCCATGCAAATTAAAAGCCGGATATGTATATCCGAGACACTGTCTAAAGATTACAAATAAATTCGAGTAGAATCTTGTAGTCACGATAAAAAAGCAGCAGCCAAAACTATATGGAAATTAATTGAAGATGACTTTAACAGTTCTTAGAAATCGAAGAGTGATACCGATAAAAATGATTGAAAAACGGATTGGGGTAGCTGTAGCTCACTGGATTAGAGTGCAGGTCCCGGATAGACACTGAGGTCCTGTTTCATTTTAAGAATTTTTAACATTAACTTCAATTGTAAAAAAAAATCAATGTAACTCTTAACAAAGTGCGAAGCTGTAATATCACAACCTAACCATAATTGCTAATAAAAGTATTAAAATTTTGTAAATTAGCCAATGCTCACTAAGTTGCAAAGGTTCATTAAAAGAAGCAGGTAACAGTTAATTCAAAAAGGGAAGTTTTTTTTAATTACCCAATTAGTCGGTCGTGTAGGACCTATTTTTAACTGAAACAAAAAGTGTCGTCTAGTTAGCAGCGAGTATTCTTAATTACAGTGAATCTCATAAAATCTAAAATAAATACCATTTTCCTTTTATTTATTTATTTTGCAAAAATAGTGATATACACCAATACATTGCAAAGCGATAAAAATTACAAAAAATATAAATAACATAATTAAATAAGATAAATACAATTAGAACTATAAAAATCGTATTAAAAAAACGTTACAAGTGGGTACATAATATATTTATAACATTATAGCTAGTTCGTGCTTAAACTTATTGTAGGTCATGTGGAGAATATACACATTTCCTGCGAGGCGGTTAACTAACCTAGTAAGTCTTCCCACGGGCATCACCATTGGTAAGTTAGTGCTGCACCTGGAAAGAAATAGAAGCCAGTGTTGGTGGCATCGCGTGAAATTATCAGAGACATAGAATTCTAGTTTTAATAATTGACCGCTCAAGAGTTTAAGAGCCGTAAAAAGCGATAAAAAGCAATATTGATGAAGAAATTAATAAAAATTACATGCATTAACAGAAATATCTGGATATTAAAACAAGTGTTTCTGCCTGTACAACTGGGTACAACTGAGACCCCAAGTTCTTTACTCCTTCCCGGGTAGCAATGCGGGTCCGATGTGATAGCAGGGGTTAATTCGAGAAGGGTTCAAAAATTTTTTTGTTTCTCTTTCGCTACCTAAAAATAATAAAGCGCAAATTTCATTTATGTTCATATTCAAATTAGTTTTTTCCACTCGCATTGTTTTTCGATATACATTTAGAGTGTATGTTGCGACTGGAAGGGATCTCGCTTTCATGGCATCAGTGAGATAATAATTTATTTTATTTCAATTGCAGCTATTTTTTACGATCAGTAAATCTCTTTTGATGCCCGAACCCGTGTGACAATCTAAATCAACTTCCCGCTCTGCTCCAATTCTCTGCGGTTCTGGTTGAAAATATTTTTTATGGCCCCAAAGAATGGGAATATTTTTGATATGCATAATGAGTAGAATAGGTGGGTATTTATAAGTACGAAAAAAGTGTTGTCTTTCAAAAAGCCAAACAAATATTATGTCTGGAGAGTATATTGTTTTAACATTTATATTACAGATTATTAATTTGGTACCAAAAGCGTTATTTTTGGTAGCAATGTAATACATACTATAATAATATTACGATAATCCAAATAAATAACAATACATAAAGTGTGAGCCATAAAGTGCATACATTGTACTGACCTATTTTATTTTGAGACAGTTTTTTAATCTGACCTTTTAGTTATTATAAGTTGTTATTTAATTGAAGGCTGGACCTACTATGGACGGATGCCGTAAACGTAGCACAGGACAGGGACGCCTGGAGGCGCCTTCGATGCAAGATCGATGCGATGAGTCCCCAACCCGAGTACGGCGAGGCGAAGACGATGTAAGTATGTACGTATGTCCGGTCAGTGGCTGAGTTGGCATCGCGTTTGGGTCTCACCCAGGCGTCGTGAGTTCAATTCCTCGGCTGGCTAAGTCCTCCATTACGGCACAAGCAACATCTAACGCTTACTGTGATGGTAGTAGGATATTTTCAAGTATTGTCAAGTTATTCGTAACCAGGGAATATTTGTCTTTCTTTTATATTTAAAACAAATATATATATATTTAATAATGAATATATATTTTTTTTATTTAATTTTACAAAAGAACAAAGTACTATGCAAAAGGTCCCTATAAACTACTTTGTTGTAGTATGTCTAACGGGAACTTGTTATTTAAAACTTAAAGTTTACAGACAAGGTTACAAAATATGTAAAATAAAGACCTAAAAAACAATATGTAAAATAAAAACATAAAAAAACGTATGTAATAAACTTAAAACATAAATATTTCTCAAGAATCTTACTCTAAATTATTTCATGAAAAATATATTTTTTTTAAAATAAACAAAAGCAATAAGTCATAAATAAAATAGTATTTCCTTATTTCTAATACAAATAGCTTCTTTCAGCTAGCCAAGTTTTCAATGTGTTTATTAATGAGTCAGTTTTGATACAGTTTTTTTTAATTTTTTTATTTCAGTGTAACATATTTATACAACTAGGAATCATGTGAAAGTTCTTTGTCCATATTTGTTTATATGCTTGGGAACCATTAATCCTTCATTAAAATTGAGACGAGTATTGTTAGTGTGCTCTAGTCTTGTATTATATATAGGGTTATTAATGTACTGAAATATATTTTTTTTCCACAGAATTGATCTAACTGATGATCAAATTAAAACTACAATTATGTGTCATTCCGCATTAATATCAATGACTATGAGCTAAAATGTCGTATCTCCATAAACCATCATTTCGAGATAATTGAAATTCGTGGGAAATTTGATTTTAACGACTTCAAATGTGTAAGTTTCTTTGGAATGGTGCGAGTTAGAGATGCCATATTTGTACACATAACGAATATGGGTTTTCTTTAGTAGAGTTCATAACTCAACCTAAAAGCGGAAATTTAATATTTTACCTCAAAACCATCGCACCAACACAATGTAATCTTCTAATTCCTACATTAGACCGTTTTTAGTTTTAGTTCAGCGACCTAGATAACATACCAGACGGCATAAAAAGAAAAAATGGCTAAATTTTTTGTTTTTTTTTTAAATTGGTTTTTTATTTTTAATTCGCATTGATAAACACACTTTTTCAATGTGACTCTTTTGGTTTTGCTAATCTATTTTCCCTAATGTAAATAATCAGATGAATTGTTAAGTCGACGACACATAGGTTCTGTTGGTTGGAGAGTTGTAAAATCTATCGTTTAATTTTGATGTGCCCGATAAAAAGGTATCCAATTTTAAAACAGATTAGTAAAAACGTCCAGTTAGTAAACGACATGACAATTTAATGTTTTTATGATGAATGGTTTTAATGGATTGTTAAATAGCAAAAGGTGTTACATGTTGTGCAGCACATGCTAATAAAGCATATAAAATAAATTGATTGCAAATATGCAAATTATCGCATGTCAGCGGCCGTTACGTAACTTGCCTATAATTTCTCATGCAAATGAAATACTCGAAGTATTGTCTCACTACAGCTTGCCCGGTGATAGTGATAAATATTATATGAAAAAAGGTCAGAAAAAACATCTTGCAAATTCTGACGTAGTATTATGTCAATTCTTTCAGATACTCTGGCTCTATAAGGCTTGAAATAAATGTTAATTACGGTCAATGTCTGCAAAATGTTTAACTTTTCTTTTTGTAATTTATTGTAACTATATCCGATCGTTAAAATTAATTAACTTTACAGTGCAGATCGTAGAGTAAAGAAGAACACAAGAAACGATGCGGGCGTGTTTCGTGATCCAAAAGTCTGGCATTCGTGTCTTAAATTTTCTAATAATTTTTTTTTTCATTTCTATCATATGGATTGAAAATATATAATGCAGGAAAAGAGGGATAGACCGCTGTGCTCTCTCGGGGTTAGAACCAAAAAGTACTAAGTCGCAGGCACAGCGGATTCAACTCAAATCCACACGGAATGCATTTCTAGTGTGTATTCTTTATTCTTTAGGGCAGATGTTTTTCTTTAAAGCGATTATTTACTTCGTCTATTAGTAAGTAATTAATTTAATCTTTTCAGTCTTTAATTGCATCAAACGAGGTTTATGCAAATAATAGAATGGAAAAGCAATAAAAAGCCGCAGTTTGCCTTATCATTCACACGGACTACCCTATATTCGTGCACACACAGTTTTTTTTTTAATGAACGCAAAGTTTTTTTGAATTGGTAGACCATCCATTATTACCTCTAATATAATGAATGTGATTATTGCTGATCAATAGCTTTATTTGTTGAGTAAATACGCTAAACAATTTTGAGCCGTTTCTCTAAAAAAATATATATATATCCCGTATCAGACGCAAGATTTTCTCTTTTCTGATAAAGTATGCACGACCAAGAATACCATTTAATTATTTTTTTGTAAAATACTCGTAATGCAACTAATAAGAAATAAAAAAAGGAAAAAGTAAATAAATATATATATACGTATATGTAAAGAGGAGTGTTTGTATGTTTTCCAAATCTACAGTGTATTAACGGTTTCAAATAAGATGATACGAACCTGGAATATTGTAATTTGAAGCACTTATTTTAATGCAATCAAATGGGATAATTTATGACTTATATTTTTTAATGTTTTGCAATGTTTTATAATGAAAACTACTAAGATTTCGTAATTTTATGTGCATCAGTGTTGACTCTTACGACGGAAGTTCATGCTATATACAAATGTATCATATTAATTGGAGCATGCTGAAGACAGAAATTTTGAAATTTTTTGAAATTTTGGAAAATACTGAATAGTACCGAAAATATAAGCCGTCAAAATGTTGATAATCTCACCAGCTACCCGACAAGCGTATGACATAGTGGTAAAAAAAAAACTGGCGCGGCCATAGATATCACAGGCGCGGCAGTATCCGTTACTGCAACTGGAATTATGAAACGTAAACGTTTTTCTAATGTTCATTTCAAAGGCTCATAGCTGCGTCATTTTTGTAGATATCGAAAAACTAATAGTTATTAACTCTTTAAAATTAATACATTTTCTTAGTAATATATCGGAGACGACCTCAATACTAACGCAGACTTTTATCTCCCACGGTTATGACTATGACTAAATACAGATTTTTTTACTGAAAACATTATCATTATATGCCAAATGACAAATACTTGGTTTATGTTCTTTTTCTCTAATGATGTAAGCATGTTTGAATTCTATTACGAATTTATTACATAGGTGTAATACGTGATATTTGTTGTAACATAAGCTATAAAAAAAACATCAAAACATTCTCGATTTAACCATTGACCCTATTGAACGATTCGTCATAATTGATTGCGTAAATTAATTTAACAACTCTACTCCTTCTCCCAAATATCAATTACACTATTGCATTATTAGTGAGAGGTGCGTATCAATTATTCCACAGGTAAAAGTACGCCTTTTTTCAAGAATCCCCTGTGCCTTCACAGAAATGATAAGGAAAAATTGACTTTAACATCTTATCGCCATCACAGTATTACATCTGCTCTTGGTCATACGATTCATACCGTATGGCTGGGAAGGAGTCGTTAGCCTTTTTGGATTGACGCTATTAAAATTATTAATCATCGGAAAGTATTATTGCAAACATTTTCTTTCAATTTAATAATTAAAAACATATGTCAATTTTTTTCAATAATACAACTATGTAATTATTCTATGGAGGGTTATATTTAAGCAAGATTCGGAATTATTATTGCAAAGCAGTACTTCACCTATAATTTTTTTTTTAAATTGCAATGAGACGCATTTTAGAGTAGATAGGTAAAACTTTTTAACGTTTTAATAATTTATGAAAGAAACCCAACAATAAGATTTATAGTACCTACCGACTTTTTAACTAAGCAGAAGTACACATTACATTATTTCTTCCATAAATATAAAAATTAGCTGTTTTGCCTACTGCTCTATGATATTATGTAATAAATTCATGTGTACAAGTAAAGTTGGGTAACTTGGGGTATGGGTTATTTGGCAGCAGTTTTTGAAAAAAAAATACTGTTAGATAATCTATCGTTATGCAACGCTTGTTGTAATTTATTTAATATTTTCATGTATTTTTCCATCTAGCGGTGATTCTTTGAAGCGTACGAGTATATAGTGATAAGTTTTTATAGCAGTATTTTTTTTCAGAAACTACTTCCAAATTACCTATATTGTCAAATTACCTTACCTTACTAGACATACCAAACTATATGTATATTACTTGATTACATATAAATAATTTTACGGTAGTTCATAACAGTTAGTTATAAATAATGTTAAACTTAAACTATGTTATTACTGCGGTTGAGAATTGATATGTCTCACTGTGCACACTGCTTGAAGGTCGTATGGGGCCGTAAACCGAAAAATTCGTAACTTATAAGTAGAACCTGGAAAACCTATCGCAAAGCAGGAAGAGGTTTACGTAGAAATATCAATAAATGTTTTTCGAACAAAAACTATCCCTCCGTGACAAAGTAATAAATTTAAATTAATCAATTTTTAATTATTAATTACTTTTATTGAAATTTAAAAATAAATTTTAATCACTAAAGAAAATAATATTAACATAAGCTAAATGAAAGGCAAAACCGGTAAAAAACAACAGAAAATAAAAAGATTTCAGTTCTAGATGCGACTGAAATCTTTTTATTTTCTGTTGTTTTTCCGGTTTCATGTTTCATTTAGGTTATCTCAATATTATATTTTTCAGTGATTAAATTAATCTTTTTTTATGTAATGTATTCGGTAGCACGTTTTACACGGGTTCTCGAACTCTGGGCTCCAGGCTACAGACTGGCTAAAGGCTGGTAAAGCCTGGTTACTGGCTAGCGGTAGCAGGATACACGTTACACAGAACGCAGAGGCACGCACGTCCGCGCAATTGCGAAACTTCATTTGCGCTGCGTATTACTGCATCGTTACTTTTAAAAGGGAATTAAAATTAAATGGCTTGCTTAATTATTAGTCAGGAAGTTTGGCCCATAATTAATCAATTGTCGATTACACCGGGCACACTAATTACAGGATGCTAAAGTCGCACTAATTTTTGACGTGATAAAATCAATGACGCCGACGGAATAACAAAGAACGATTATAAAGTGTATCACTTATCTCTTCTGTTTGATCAATGTTTTCATTTTCGTATTGTATTGATTGATAAATCCTTCACTATATGACACAACACACTATAATCATTAGAAGCCCGCCGAAAATTATTTTTATGTAAACATTTTTTTTAAAGCAATCTCTGGAAGTATATGTTATCCATCTATATTAATAGGGGTAAACATATACGTTTCTAACAACTTTACTTGTGGGAGAGCCCATGCACTATTTTATGCTTCGAAAGCGAGAATTTTTTTCACCAAAACACGCCAATCAGGAGAGCGACTCAACTGATCAATGATGCTCCATTGACGGTGAATATTATCAACCTTTTCCTAACACCTAACTATACGCATTTTTAATTATTTTCTAATTGTTGTAATGTATCTTAAACTCTGTAATATACTGTTTTATAGAGACTTTTAAAAATAAATAATACCCTCACGAAATTATTTTTTAGGAGTGGACGGAGGAAAGCGGGAGATTGAGAGGATTGTTAACATGCCTGGCCTTCCGGTTATATATACTGTTTTAAGAAGTTTTTGTTTTCTTGATGAAAAACTACAAGTTACGAAATAACTCGCCACTAAAAGTTAAAGCGTATCTTTGTAATTGCCTTTCAAATGATAACTCATTATAAAGGCCGCTGCACAAACAATGCAATTAATTCTACTTATTTATGTTATCTCTTCTTACTAGTGCGGTATTGAGTGAATCTTCTTCCGCACTGGAAACAAATCATTAATGAATAATTTTCTTCTTGTTTAAATTATCATATATATCAAATGGTTATCAAACAGATAATTCTAGGAACATGTCTTACGTGACATTTACAATTGGGAAGTTTTTTTTAAATAACGCTGCACATGGGTCCCTACTGCTAGGAGGCCTATTCTGGTTATTTTTAAGAAAAATTCCTCATCCTTTTCTTAGGCTTAAATACTTCTTGCTTAACTGTGGTTCCGGTTCTCTCGAATTACAGCTGTCATTCAGCGAATGACATTCATTAAAAATATCAAAATGTGCATAGTTTTCAAAAGAAATAATCAATATTAAGTAAGTTAACAAGTAAGTTATTATTGACTTTTAACATTATTAGTTAGTAAACATTATTAAACAAACGGAAAATGTCACTTGTACAAAGTAGTGACAGAAAAAAAGGTAACTATCTAGTGAGGTGGGTACATTTTTGCAAAACGCAATTCTTCGTTAAAAGGCGTATTTGTGCTATTATATATAAAATAAATTAAATTAAAATGGGTTATGATATAAAGTAATTGTTTTTAAAAGATTTTATTCAAAACCTTCTGTCACTTGTAGATATTTCATCATTTTGTGTTTTCAAATAATCTCTAACAATCTCTCCCAAATTCCGCAGTTAAGTAAGAAGTCTTTAACCTGTTAACCGGGGGATTGCCTTCAAGTCCAAAATTAAGTTTTGTATGAAACAGGCCGTGCAGCCATTCTTCTTAAATTCATGTCGATGCATGTACCGATGACTCACACATTCGTAAAACGTAAAACTAAGTCCCGCCCGTTCAAGGGTACAACATATATTTCGAACAGGTTTTTATACGTACTAGCTGTACTCGATACTGTTTACATTTGACGTATAAATACGTTACGCTCGGTTAACAGGAAAAGGATAACGATTTTCCCTAAAAAAACGGAATAGGCCTCCCGGTGTAACTATGGCACCCCTAATTTCGGAGAGAGTTGAGAGGTTTGATTAAAATAGGTATTTTCCAAAATTAAATATATCTGTCGTCCGCATCATTGACGGTAGTTGTACGTCAATGGTCAGCATGCTCTAATTAATGTGATTTGTAAATAACATGAAATTTCATTGTAGTAGATAACCTAATTCAAATCCGGCTGTGCACGAAAAAAAACCTTGTATATTTACTAAATACCATTTCTACTTTGAGAACACTTAAATAAATTTCTGTAAAATGTTCGCATAAAAAGTTCAATTCTCAAATTTTCAGAGTGCCAGAAGACCGACTTCCTCACAAAATACTGGCGGTAAATCCAGAGAGAAAACATCCAGTTAAAGAAACTCCAGCAGAAAGCGGCTGTACGAGGAGTGAAAATGCCTGTAACGGACCGACCGCTAAAGTACCACAGGATTAGAAGACAGGAAAACCCACAACTAGGATAAGAGTAAAAAAATGATGGTGTTGAATCTACGAGTTGTTAGTAGGTAGATACACTAAAGTTGACTCCCAAAAGCTGAAAAATACATCCTAGATATATATATATATATATTTTTTTATTTTTTTTAATTTATTGTTTTGGAACATTTTGAGATTACTAACATTATAATATTTATAAAATTATAATTAACTCTGGGAAGTTTTAATAATAATTTTAAGAATAGGAAGTTATATTTGTACAGCGCCCTTGAGGTGATTTTTCACAATAACGGAGCTATAAAAATCATCCGATTATTATTATTAAAAGTGTTCACAGGTGAATAGGTTCTGGTTTGCTTATCACTTATCACTTGATGGAGATGCCGAATAATAAAAATAAATAAAGGAAATAAAATATAAAGCATAATACAGAAAGAGAAGAAAAATATTAAATTAATTTAAAACGCTTTATACATACATATATACAACATTTTTAATTACACCATAAGTTATAAAACATACTTATATTATGTTTAAAAACAATAAAAAAATTAAAGCATGATAAATAATTACTAATAACACTACTATTTTCCATGAAGTGATAGTAGATGGTTGATATGCTTTTTAAAATATAACTAACTAACCAACCATCACGTCGTTTCTCCGCAGGGGTAGGCAGAGAGGACGGACCGCCAAACAACTCGATCTTAGAGTACACTTTTTGCTTCATTCACACTCATACAACGCCTCATACATTCTCTTCTGTTATTCCGACTTCTGACATGGCCCGACTCAAGTATTTAATTCACTTGATCGTGCCATGTCTTCCTCGGACGTCCCCGGCTTCTTCTTCCATTAACATTCGCATCATGCATTCTTCTTACACTCCTTTCTTCGTTAATTCGCTCTACATGCCCGAACCATCTAAGCGTCCCTTTCTTAATCTTATTCATTACGTTTACATCAGCCTTGCATTCTTGCATTCTTTACGAATCTAATATATGAGGCTGTTTATAAAGATATCCATATCATCACATTCTATATCATTGTAAAATCCATACATTCAAAACATTGGATTGAAATCGGCAATATTGTTATTAAATAATTCAAGATAAAATGTATTATGAATCCTTAAATAGTGTCTTTCTGGAACTAGCAGGTTTTTACTTTTGAGATTTTATATGCAATTAATTACCTCTCGTTCGTTCAACGTATTTTAAGCCATTGCCTTTTATGGTAGGTCTCGAAACATTAATCACCAATTATTGTTTGAAAATCTGATAAACTTACAAATATTACCATACTTATGAATAACAATGTCATCACGCTATGCTAATTAAATTTCAGAGCGTAAGTACCCAGAGCTTGCATTCATCGCATTTAAAAATGGCGTGACCTAATATATTTGTTTTTATAACCAGTTTACATTTGAAATAAAGTAATAATTATAAAATTGTTCATACTCGGCTTAAGCTAGTGGAAATTCGTTATCATTATATTTTTTTAATGTTACTACAAAAGTAATAATTGTATAGGAAATTAATTAAAAACGCCTGTAATTGCACGTAGTTAGGTAGCATTTTCCTATTGGCTGTTATAGCCGCCAATGGGAGTACTTCGAATGGCTATTAGCTATTCATAGTGGGCGATACTCGCACGCAATCATGCTAAATAATTTATTTGAAGCTCTATTGAAATTCGAAGTACCTAAATAATACTGCTTATTTGCCTAATAATAAAATATTCATCATAAAAATTAGAATCATAATTATTCATTATTCCGCCTTGCAAATTTATAGCATGCCAAGGTATATTTTTTTTATAAGTAATTCACTTTATTTTAACCACTTTTTTTTAAATGTATGGTAATATGTTTCAGAACCAATGGTTCCTCCATCAGGAGACAAAGCATACTAAAGTACGGTATTGCATGCCAACACATATTTTTTTTATAAGCAATTCACTTTATTTTAACCACTTTTTTAAAAATAAATGTTAATATGTTTCAGAACCAATAGTTCCTCCATCAGGAGACAAATCACACTAAAGTACGGTATTGCATACCAACACATATTTTTTTATAAGTAATTCACTTTATTTTAACCACTTTTTTTAAAAATAAATGTTAATATGTTTCAGAACCAATGGTTCCTCCATCAGGAGACAAAGCATACTAAAGTACGATATTGCATGCCAACACATATTTTTTTGTAAGTCACTTTATTTTAACCACTTAAAAAAATATATATATCATCATGTATCAGAACCAATGGTTCCTCCATCAGGATACAAAGCATACTAAAGTATAGTAATAAATCAAACAAAAATTCAACTTTTGTAGCTTATATACCTCATTGTAATATATTTTGAATCATTGAAGATAATGTTATCAACTCTCAAATGAAACATGAATCCGAAAAGACACAGAAAAGAAAAAGGAAAAGATTAAAGATACATATGACGGAATGGATTGGGGTAACCGTTGGTCAGTGCTACCGTTATATTTTTCTTCTCTCTGTCTTATGGGTTTCATGTTAAATTTTAGGAGTTGTTAATATTGTGTTCAATGATTAAAAAAAAATAATGATTAATCACTTTACTCTAACAACTTTACTTAACTTGTGTCAGAACCAACGGTTCCTTCATCAGAATGTATACTTAAGCATAATAATATATTTTTTATTTTTTTTACATAAAGTTTTTTAACAGTTATGTCGGTATTTAAATAAGGTATACACCATTTTACCTGTTTTGGAAAATTATTAGAAAAGTATGGAATCACTATATAATTATTCCCAATGTTTAAAAAAATTCTTCCATAAGCCTTCCAGTATTCAGTTATCACATATAATGCATATAAAATTAACCTATATGCCCCCCTCTCTCATATATCACCGTGTCTGTCGATTTTTTGCGACTTTCGCCCGTCAGAAGCCGGCAGTTCTCTTTACGTTGTCAGCCCAAGGCAATCTCTATTTCTCTTTCGCAATTCGATGATAATATAGCCATACACCGTTCCAACTTTACTGGCAAGATTGGAGTGTGGAGATTGCGAAGATGGTGTGGGCTACCTCTGTCTTGTTCCTAATATACTCAGTTTTAACCCGAATTGTACGTTGAATGTCCCAACGTAAAGTTGTCGTATCTGCAAAATTTCAATTTTCGTTTTATTGTCTTAAACTATCCAATATTTTCAATATTTTCACATGATGCCAATAAAGTTGAGTTTTCATGAAAATTCTCCTTTTTGGAAAGAAAATAATCGAAACTGCATGATTCATCCGGCGTAGAAAGTCGAATCTTACATTGTATTCACTCTCTTTTGTAAACCTTGCAAAATGCAGATCGGCACTTTGCGTCGGGATTGTCAAATCTTCCTCTGATTCTTGTGGCCAACTGAATAAATGAACGCGCAAGTTTCTGAGATATTTGTACATAATGTGAATTATTATTTAATTCGCCTATATATTTAAGAAAGTCCACGTTTTAGTCATAAAAAGTTCACCGTAGTTTGTTGATATAATGTAATGCTCTTGTTGTTCTTTGTTAAAATCATCCAGGTAATACGTAAATACTCGTGAATTTCTTTGTCATTCACAATGTTTTTCATATTCAAATAATCACATGTGTAATTTTTTGTTATTTTTTTCTAAACTAATTCTTACACTTGTTTTTCTTGAAGGAGGCACTGCTTTTCAGCTATTATAGGCTGTACGCGTACGTCACTCTGTGCAGATAATTAGACTTTACATCTTAAAAGGAGAGACCTAGCGTGGCCTTTTCCGCGACTCTTTGCTTGATATCCATTTTTGTCACAACGTTCTTAGTGATAGTGCATGTTTGCGCTCCAAACGTGAGAACTGGCGGAATAAATTTATTGACTACCCATGTTGGGTATTGAGGTTTCTTCTGATTTCTGGGGATATTGAAGAACGTAAAAAAATAAAAGAAAGGAATTACTGCCCATCAAATCGTCTTCCATGATAGAGTAATTTGTACGTAGCAGAAGGTTGCCATCGATACTTGAAGGAAAATCTCCACAATTCTTCCAAAATGTTTTCGTATAAATCAAAGTTTTCACATAAGTTCCTACCTAACTTAAATGTATATAGACTTAGACAACACATATAACTCGTACATATAACTCGCTCTTTCCTCGTAGTTCATCATTCGGGTGTATTCATCCTGGATAAGATGGTATATCCCTAATTATGCCCATAAGGGTCCGCATATTGAGTAAATTCTCTTGGGGTGAAATAAACAGACCTGTTCATTAGAGTTTACCGTTCAAGCAACTCGTTGCTGCAAGTCCTTGGGAAGAAATGGCGAACGAAAGCATACTTTATCTGCGCCTGCAATGAACTTGCTTAAGTTATTACCTAACTTACTACTCCTAGCAATGGATAACTGCTTATTTGCATTTTGATTCCGTTTCATCGAATGTTTTTCGTTATCAACATAAAATGGAAGCGCTTCTATCATAGGCCTACAGACTTTTTTTTTCAAATTGAACACTTTAGTTTACGAAAAAACTGATCTTTAGGATGTGAAAAAAACCATCTTTTGCCTTGTTAAAATAAAATAGACAAAATAGAGTGACGGTTTCCAGTCAAGTCAAATACATTTACTTCCTAGCACTGGCATCGCCGAACTAGTGCGCCCGTTGCCTATTTGCTATTTCAGATACCGTCCTCATTACATTCGCTTCCAAACACAGCTCAAGGCAACACCTCTCCTTCGGTGTACTAGTAATTTCTATCCTTCTAATAATCGTTAAGCGTATAGTTGGTTATGAAAATAAAATCCTTTTTAATAGTCACGAGTTCTTTTAATTATTGATCGCTATACCTCCTTTACATTTATGATTAATTTGTTTCTTATAATTAATTGATAAAAACTGAAGATGTAATGGAAATAATTACATATTTTTAAGTCTTGATTTTGGTGCGGGAGTTAAATGTGATTAAATTAAGACTGTAATTCTCGCCAAAATAAAATTACTAGAGAATATTCTACATTTTTCTGCGACAAATTTAAGGCAAATTAACAGTCTCACACACCTATAAATTGACTTCATAATTTTAATAATAAATTTGGGAACGTTGTCGACATATTTGGAGATTCCGTATTAGTTCTGAAACAAACTCCACATCACACTTTGCTGAAATATATATGTTTTCAACTCTATAGGGGATATTTATGTAATTTTTATGTTTTTAAATATATTTATTTCAATCATTGAAGAAGATAATATTAACATATCCCAAATGAACCACGAAACCGAAAAAACAACAGAAATTAAAAAGAGTTCAGTCGCATTTGGGACTCGAACCCAGGACCTCTACCTATCCGGGGTAACCGCTTAACCAACTTAGCTAATGAGACCAGTTCAATTTACGCCATTTACACCGATATCATACTTCATGTTCAAGATTTGTTAATATTATCCTCCATTTTTATAAATCCCATATTATTGGCTGCTGTCCTTATGATGTGTGTTAATATTATCTTCTTCAATGATTAAAATATTACAATGAGGTTTACAAACTTCAATAAGTTATAAAAAATAAAATTGAATATTTATTTCACTTTATATTTCACACCTGTTACATATCTAATTTGCTAATGTTATTTATAATTTTTGAGAAATATTTTTTTTTGCCATTTCACATGTGTTTGACTCATGCTTAATGCTTTTTTAATTAATACCATATACTTGTTCTAATACATTAATTAATTAAAAAATATATATTATCAGTTAAATAATATGAGAAGACACATTATACACGTGAAAACCTCACAGAATTCATAACTTTAATTGTTTTTGTACTAAATCGGTTTTACCGATAATAAATCATTATTTTTAAAAACCCGTCCAAATTAGAATGGGGTGGGAGTAAATAAAATCATATAAATAAGTCGTCACAATGTGGATTAACCGCAGTTTGAAAATGGCCTTGAATGCCGAAACAGCTGTCACAATAATAGAAACTAAAAATACTTGCAAAACTATATCAAATAATAATATTGTTTAATTTGATTTACATTAAATTTAAAATATATATATATATATATATATATATATATATATATATATAAAAACAATAAAAAAAAATTCTTTTAAAAATTAAAAAAATAATTGTTCTACCTTTGTTATATAACAAATAGTCAGCACAACTGTGTTTTACTATTTCCATGTATAAGTCCACTAAGCGTAAATAAATAAATAATAATAACAATACGAATACATAGTTAAACATAATAAACAGGGCTACAAATAATACAAATTAAAAACAAATTAAGAATTTAGGTAGCATTAATGGATGTGAATGTAGCTTATAATTTAATTTATTCATTTTAGGATTTCGCGTTTTTGTACTTATTCGGGAAGACTATTAAAATATTTTATCCCGTTTGCAAATATATTCAAAAATATTCAAAAATATTCAAAAATATTCAAAAATATTCAATATTATATTGATTTCAATTTAAATTTTAACATATAATACAATCTTTACGATAGTCACTGTTTTCAAGTACTGTGATCATACCGACCGAGCCGGTTCTTAGAGTTAAGTCTGAAATATATGTATTTAAACAAGGGAAATGGAAAATTTATATTTGGACCTAATAATCCAACGAAGAGTGAAATTATGTTATTAAACGATCACACATTGGAGCGACATTTACTTTATTAACTAAGCAATTAACGTAATAACATGATATTATGGCCGAAGTAGGAACACTAAAGCATGTATCTATATGTAATTGAATTTAGTAGGTATACATACATAATACACGGAGAAGGGCGTTACCCCGTTGTGCGTCGTCCATGAGAGAATTATGGGAATTGACGTTTTGCGCGCGTTTGTTCACGTGTCTGAGAAACGGCAGGTAATCCGCAATTACAAAATCTTACCGAAGACATGCGAGAAAATATTATTTTAATTAAACTCTAATTAACCGATTAAATCTCAAATGCGTACCGACGAGTATTAATCTAGGAACAATACATATATTTGCAATTTACAACACTAGACTTTTATTTTAAGCAATGCTTGTGTAGAGAAGAGGAGTGCACATATTGCGTTTACATGTTTACATAATAATGTTTCCTAAAAGTGTTACAAGAAAACGATGCTTGAAAAATGTTTACGTGTTAATGTTACAGAGTTGGTGGTTTACATAATGGGAAAAAAAGAGAATATGAAAAAATATGTAAGTACAATGTGGCACAGGAAAATAGCATTATATAGTTCGCTGTAAATGATAATAATTGTACAGTTCAAAAAATATTTTCCTCTGGGACATGCCGCTACTCTCAAGAAACGACATGTTAATGTGTTCCACGGGCCGTGCTTTAAATATGAGTTGTAAGATCTTCGAACCGGGAGTTAAGCGTTGAAAACCCAACAATAGACGTAGCATCGTCTTCCATCTTCATAAAAAACAGAGATGCATTTCACACTGCATTACAGTTATTTCACCTTCAGCACCAGGCAATCGGGTTATTTATACATGTCGTGGATAATTTGTCACATGGACATTGTTGCATTGGACCGGTGTCGGTGATGCCGCTGCGTTTCCTTGGCGCGCCGCTCCCTGCAAATTAGATAAATAAATAACATCGGATGGGATAATTTGAGAACGTGCTGAGCTTAAATTAAGCTTCGCACTGATGTATTATCCTCGCCGTGTTGTCGTTTTCTAGCCTCACTGAATTCGGATTCGCGGATTAGCGAACCGGTTGTTTGAAGTACTATTGCTATTCAACCCAAACAGACCATGATTTAGTAAAACAATTTAAAACATTTTCCAATTTAAAAAAAGTTTTTAAATGTTTTAGTAAACCATTGTTATGGAATTCCACCACGAATTTTCAACATCAAAAATGTTAATATTAAACAAACCATTTTATAATATACTAGCTGATGTGTACCCGGCCTTGCTCGTGTACAATAATTGATTTGACAGCGAAAGTAACTATCTCCAAATAAAGAAACATTCTTTTGAATATTTTATTTCATTCCAAACGTTTATTTATTCAAAATATACCTAGATCATAAAGTTCTTAAGTAGGTACCTACTCATGTTTTCCATTTTGAAAATATTCTGCCCAAAAAAACCTTCTTCTTTTGAATATGTAATCTGTGGCTAACCAGAGTGTTATATCTATGGGCTAACCTAAATAAGATATGGCGGGTTCAATGTTTTTTTACTGATTTTAAAACTATTTCCTGAACCTTCCCGGCAGTAATAAAAACAAACTTTCCTATTTTCAGCGAAACTGGTCAAATAATTTTCGAGAAAATCGAGAACAAACAAACAAACTTACATTGATTTTTATATAGATAGATAGTAAGATTGCTTTTCCATTTCTGATTGGATATCAGATAAATATAACATAATTTTAAAATACCTATGGCATCATGGATCTTACGTTGTGAACTGAAAAAAATTTAGTTTACCTGAAAATTGGAGACATATTTTTGATATTTTAAGTTCCACATTTGTTTGTTTTTTTGTGATTTTTTTGTCATTTAGAAAATTACTTGACAATTTTGATTCTTAAATACTCCATTACCCATGACCGAAATAACGTTGCGAGCTCCAACTAAGTTGATCAACTAACAGATCAAAGTGTTTTGATCGGTAAATTCTAGAAATTCTAAAAAATCTATTAAAATTTTTGTACTTCAATGATCACCGATCGGCAATTATCACTGTTTCATAAGCACGATTTTTCTCATTACCGTATTAAGACAAATTTTATATTAAAGATAAACTACATATTAGAGAAAACCACAACCCACGGTCAAAGTCTTCCGTCACACTTAATCAATAATATTATATTAATAACTTACTCACCGCTAATAAAAACGGTTTGAATAAATTACTTACGTTTGTGCCCATTCCATTAACAGCTTTCATTACTATAATAAACAAAAACAAATTATTAAATAATTTTTAAACTCTCCAAACTAAACAAAAATATACAAATAAAGGAATAGTTCAGGAACGTAATATAAAATGACATACGAAGCAAAAGTGAATGATACAAACAAACTCAATTATTTCAATAACAAAGATCCAAATATATTTACTTTAGATTTAGCCTATGAGGAACTCGAGTGGAAAAATATTACGGCCTAAAAATATATTAACATATACATTAATATAGACAGATCAACAAATCGTCGATTCTAAGTATATAAGTTTTATTACATACAATTATATATGCTATTTTGCGTGGGCTTGAACACGCGTAAACATTGCGGTAATTATTTCAGTATTTTTTTCTTTTAATTCTTGCTAAATATTTATTTTAGGACTTGTAGATTTCATACCGACCCGTGTGCGAATGGCCTTACTGTTAACCGACAAAATCAAGGTACGAATGACGTCACACGTACCCCTCCAAACATCTATCGATTGGCGGGATTCGAAAAATTCAAACATTGATAATTATTTCATCTATGAAAACGACATTCATTAAAAAAAACATGGATTATAAGTTGTAAGGTGAACATTCATTAAATAAACTGGATATCTTTATTAAAAGTACCTACACACAGTATAGGTACCTGAAAGCGTCTTACGAATGATACGAATTACCCTGTCTATGATGTTTTAGAATTCACGAGTTAGCGGAGAAAATGATATTTGTCATAAAATACGTAGGTATTACTTTTTTTATTTAGGTACCCATTCCACAATCTCCGCTAATACATTATGCATATATATACGAGGGGGATTCAAAAAGTTTGTAAAACTGAATATAAAGATCATCATGGTTAAGGTCAATTTTAGTTTTTTTTTCTTAAAATAGCCTTTATGAAGAATAATAAATTTCTCCAAATGATGTTCGATTGTCATGACGTTGATTTAAAGTGAGAAACTCTAGAAAATCGACGTGCATTTTGCTTAGATATTTTGGTAAATATTTCCAATTCGTTTAAAGGAAAAACACTTTTACATTCATGGAAAGAAATAAAAAATATTTGCATTTGCAGAAATACAAAATAACGCACTTCATTTGTTTTACATTCTTTATACAAAAACGCGTAAATATGGAAGAAGAATTGACGCCATTTTTAATTTTAGTATGAAATGACATTTGTCGAAAGTGACAACTGCATAAAATGAATATTTAAAACATACGTTGTTAGGTTCTTAGTTTGGGTTTTTTAGGAAAGAAAAAATCCATACTATGAACCTAAAACCTATTCTTTTATTTCCTCATTTGCAAATATTTTTTTTATTTATTTTTCTGAATCTGAATGAATTTTTCTTTTTTTTTCCCAGAGTCCTAACCTGAAATTTTTAATTTGCCTGACATCTCTTCCCAGCAAGGAATATTTTCTAATCTGATACAGATAATATTCGGAGAATGTCCGGTCTGGTGAATTTAACGGCTCATTGAGCCGAAGTATTGTCCTGATGGAACAGTTTTAACAATACGATCTGGGTTGTTTTTCGTTATTGACAGCTCGTAACTTGTCCAAAAGGTCAAATTTATATTTTTTATTGACTGTTTTTCCCTTGTTATTGAAAAAGTTCATTGAGCTTACCAAAAAACTGAAGCCATATCTTGGACTGCACGTGGACCAAGCTTTAACTTTTCGGGCGGAGTTTCTCCTCCCTTTATCCACTTTTCTGATTTAAATTTTAACTGTGTTTCAAAATAATGAATTTAAGTCATCAAAGATCACAAGTCGATAGAAAAAAACTTTTTTGTTACAGTCCATCATGGCTAAACACTCCTTTTAAGTTTGAGATCGTTAGCATTTTTTTCCATACACAGTATTGTGGAACCCAACTCAACAAAAGCTTTGCTACACCGAAATCATCAGCATTAAATGAGTATCCCCTATCGATATGCCTTGAGCCTCTGCTATTTTATGCAGATTCGTTTTCCGGTCACTCAATGCTATATCACGCACTTTAAGAACAATTTTGGCAAAAGCTTTCACCATGAGGGAAATCTTCGATGGCTATTTAATGCGGCTTTTCAAATCAGCAGTCCAATTTGACACAACGGTAGGGATTTGTTGAAAGTTATATTTAAGACATATTTTTAAAAATTCACACTCCTATCACGACTAAACTGAGAGATGCATCGCACTCAAATTTTGGTAAAATGCTAGAGGACAGCTTTACGCAATATTGTTTTTAATCTCGGTATCGCCTATAATGTCAGTTCAACGAACTTTTCGAACTCCCTACTGAATGAGGTTATAAGTATTCTCAAACCTTTCTAAAACGGCTGTTCTGCGCGTTATGAATACACACCATTTAAAAGCAACAGTCAATCAAGAAAACTCTTAACATCAAAAATAAATTATACGTTTTTTTTTAAATATCACTTAGGCCGTCTGTCAATTAGTCCATGCAAACAAAGAGCTGAGAATGCATTTTTGCTGTTTTTCTCGACTTAAATTGATAGCGCGATGGCGTTGAAGATACTGTCTTGATGAGAATAGTAGCAGGGAGCTCTTGATTCCAGTAGGTAGTAGTCTAATCATTGCATTGTGTTCAGAGGCGCCAATTAGTTACATGGGGTATTACAATGCACGACTGCGCGCCCAAGTCCTCGAGTTGTATCTGCATATTGGAATACGTTGATTATTCGAGCAAGGGTGTCAATTTGTATCTAGCAAAAGCTGGCTGAGTGGATATCAAAAACGAGACAGGGAATTCATTAAATACCAAGCTTTCGCTAATTACCTTATAGATCTGTGAGCACTTCGGCAAAATTCATGAGCTTATTTAATTATTTACAAATTATTAATATATCAGACTGTTTCGTAAACGCCTCGCTAGGAGAACCTGTAAGGTGTTCACGTATTTATGATGTAGTCATATTTTGAAATGATTACACCATAAAATTACCTACGTTAAAAAATAATAAAACGTTTTATAAAAAACTCTAAAAATGCCGTTAATAATAAAGTTTAATCTAAATGTTGTTATGATATGTTTGATTTTGTGTAATTAAGTTATGAAAAACTTATGTTCCTTTTGTTTTTATCCAGATCGAGATAATAAATTTTATTCAACACTACTTATAAGTTTTATTAAACACTACTTATAAGTTTTCATTCAACACTATGGAGGTGGTTTTTCACAAAAACGGCGCTATACAAATCATCCAATTATTATTATTACTTATAAGTTTTATTCAACACTACTTATAAGTTTTATTCAACACTACTTATAAGTTTTATTCAACACGAATCCTACTTATCCTAAAGCATGCATAAGATGGTCATATTACACACATGCAAAATCTTAGGAACTTGAACGATCTGTTTTCAAGACGAATTATCAATAAAGATATTAGTTTTAAGTTCTTGGGTATAATAATATCTTGGGTAATAGTAATTAGTAATACACAATTTGATGGTGTTAGTTAGAAAATGGTTAAAAAATCCATTATTAGTCGTAAATAAGAAAAATGACTTATTATGTTTACCCACCTATACGAGTATATACGAGTAGGTAAAACGTAATAAATGGTTATAAATACGTTAAATAATATGTGCATTAAATATACTTAGATTGGTATTCAAAGGTTACTATTTATAATACCGTTATTATAAGTGGTAGTTAAAATGTAGGAATTAATTTTATAGTTTAAATAGATTCTTTAGTTCGCTTGACAAAATTGTACAGCAGCCTTCGAATGATGTAAATGTATAATATTTCTTAAAAAATAACGTCTAAATAATTATTATTCAGACCCTATCAAAGGGCACCTACATAAATAAAGTACACATTAAAGTACGAACAAAGCCGTTATGTTTCTCCCAGAGTTTCAATTTGCCAAAAAAATGTCACCTACCGAATCCAACGACAAATGTATTCATTCAATAATTGTTTAGCAGCGCTTCCGCAAAATAAAATCCGATCCCCCAATGCGAAAATAAATCTTTCGGTTATTGTTAATAATTATTCCTTAGTTTTTATTTCTCCGAAGTATTTTTTTTTGTTTCCATTCGCGCACAAAGGCCGATGCGGTATTGTTAAATAATTCTCATTACCCCTCTGACCCGAGTTACCTAATGTATGCATAGGTGAGTTCCTTTCAAAACCTGTTTCGGCTGAGATGACGGTGTGACACCTATGTTTTCTCCGCTCAATTTGCATATTCACAGTTCGCACCGCTTCTAAATACGGTATCCTATTTAATAAATTAATTTATGCCGTTGCATAGGACTAAGTGATGCTGGAGAGATGGTGGATAGGTATATCTTTTTAAATTAAGGAGTTTTTATTGTTCGTATTTTTATTGTTCTGAAACAACTATTATTTTACGACATGTACTGACGCTTTAATTTTTGTTTTATTAATATAAAACTTTATTCCTTCATCCGATTAAGAAAATAAAACACAAAATATAATCAAAGTATAAAACAGGAGTATTGTTTGCTGTCAAATACTACGTTTTTAGAAAGGGGGGACTTAAAAACAGCTGTTAAAATAGTAATTA
The DNA here is from genome assembly GCA_022606495.2 of Halesus radiatus. Classification (NCBI taxonomy): domain Eukaryota; kingdom Metazoa; phylum Arthropoda; class Insecta; order Trichoptera; family Limnephilidae; genus Halesus; species Halesus radiatus. The sequence goes on along the minus strand of JAHDVE020007374.1, from coordinate 135,684 downwards.
TTATTATTTGCTTGTAAAATACGGATTATTTAAATTTGGTTATCTTATATCAGCTGTCATCTATTTCGTTACAATCTATGTTTATATCTATATAACTTCAATGGTAAAGAGATGCTACAAACACCTCAATTTAATGTGTGAATCAATTTTATTATTGTCCTTTCAAAGTGTAGTAATGATAATAGTGGGTACCAATTTAAAATACAATGTCAATTATAACACATAAAATGTGTAAGAAAACCTCGTTTTAAATTTCATATGGTCTATTAAACCATTATTAAAAAAAAAAACATAGTTAAATGCTTTAAAAACGTTAAATGTATTCGTCGATGTCAGACGAGGACTGAAAGAACCTGTTTGGCAACCTCCCCTGGGTCCCGGAGACATAAGACCCGGTATGCTAACTCCTCTTTGTCTTACCCCAAACCCTCAACCCTTCCCTGCCAGTGTCCCACATACACGGGGTGCCACACATATTTATTATTACCTGCCTTTTGTTTTGTTTTTGCTCGCAGAAATTATTTATTAAAGGGTACCAACGAAATAGGTTCACTCACTGTGAGAAAGTCGGGAGAAGAGTCCGGAAAATGATATTGTTTTAAGTTGGGTGTTTTTTTATTCGGGTGTGGAAGTGGTTATTCAAATTAGGGGATGCAGATTATTATACTACCGGTGACAGTATGGGAATGTAAATTTTTGTAACAGTGTACCTGGTGACGTTGCACGGTCAATAAATGTTTTTGTGTTGAGCTGTGTTCAGTAATAGTTAAGTTGTTTTGTGAAATAAGTGATGGGTATGAAGGTCAAGAGTTCATTTGAAGCTGTTCACATCACATCTGCAAGTGAATACTTAATCTAGTAAGAAATATTAAATACACGTGTACAATCACGTCCATGCGATTGACACAGCATAAACCGACTACCTTTGCTATTTGTGGAATCAGTTTTATAAGTTATTAATAATATATATTTTTAGGTTTGAGCTAAAAGTAAATAATGAAAATAAGTTTCAAAAACGTGTCACAATCATTTTTATAACTGGTAAATACGCGAGTGTAAATGGTTTCTCTTTTTGCCGAGAATCAAAATTGTTTGTCAAGAAAAATTATAATTATGGGACAGGCATTGAAGGTGGTTATGAGAAGTTATATACCTAAAACTTTCCTGAAAAAACTTGAATATTTCCAATCTACATGCATTTTAACAAACTACTGCTTGTGAAAGATCTCTTATCACTTGAATTTGTGGAAAGCTTGTCTTTAAAACCATTTCATGATTGAATGTCTTTAACAGAATTAAAGTTTAAAAAAAACTTAGGTACGGATAAGTCCTGTATCCCATTTATCAAAATATTCAAGAAAGATGATTATATCATACAGAAATCAATCATAAATCCGTTTTCGGTTCTCACTAAAAAATTCAACATAACAAAGAAATGTTGTATTTTAGAACGTTATGAAGACGTCCAATCATTTATGATGACCTAACTTCAATGTTATCATAAAATATATTATAAAACTGATTTTTGTAAAGCAATTTATCTTGTACCAATTTCATAATATATATAAGATATAATTGTATAATATGCATGTACCATATTATGATGAAAAAGGTGGTCGTTTTGAAATTTTGCCGGTTCAATATTTATTCATCAAAATTCTCCTCCTAACTTAATTTTTCTTTATCAACCAACCCCCTTCGCATCAACAATCAGCATCTCATTCTGTCTAGCAAATTTTTACATGTCGGCGCTGTACTTCTGAGAACTTTGTTTCTTCATTAAAAACCGACGAGAACAAAGTAAAATAAATACGACATCACAAAGAGACATAGTAAAACTTTTAACCCGGAGGATTTTTCCTTATTTCCATTTAGATGGTTTCTCGTCTGTTTTCTTCATCCCTCGTTATCTGAGGGTGGCTTTCTATCAACTTTTCGGGTAGTGGGTACCCGGAGTACATGAGATTAAAAGGGCGGTGGTTCTTGTTGAGGCATTGAGCCGTGACAGCAAAACGCACGACTGACAGGGAACGTTGCCTTATCGAGTACTTATGCGAATGTAAAAAAGCTTTTTTTCAACGCGAGGGAGGGATAAAATTTGAATAAAAGAATGGCACCTCATTTACATTAGCAATTTAATTTCTTTCAGACAAGATGGCGTTATTTTTCAACAATATTCATAAATTGGATCTCACAAAAGAATTAGTTTTACATAAAATGTTTCGACATTATGTTAGTTTGCACAGAGTAAAACGCAATTAGATACCCAAAAATTAAATTTCTTAATTTCCGCGCTATGTGAATGTGAGAAAACAAATTCTCCTCGCAACAATGGACTGGTAATTCATAAACCGTTATCAAATAAGCACTTTTTATAATTTCGGGTTTAGCGTAGTTACCTTAGATGGTATGAAATAAACTTTAAACCATGCAATAGCACAATTTTTTTCTTCTTCTGTTTTCCCTTGTTAAATGTAAATAAGTTTTATATTTAGTAAAATTTAAGTCAGTGACTAATACAGTAACATTAGTGACTAGTCAGTGGCAGTAATATTGCATGATTTATAAACATGCTTTATAATAGTTCGTACGTTTTAACTCAATTTCATAAATCCCCCCATTCCGTCACCTATTACCACTTACCTACTAGCTCTATGTGTGTCGACAAGGTATGTTCATGAGTAGCCATATTCATTTACGTCCAAAACGTATAATAAATATGAATAAAACGAGCGTGACCTGACTCAGGTAGTCGAGCATATTGACCTAAAACGCTTTTGGTGTCCTAAAAGCTAGCCCGAGAGCTATTGGCGAGAAATCCGTCAGGCATCATAATTAGAGGCTCATTTAATTAGCGAGCCAGTGAGCCTTATACTAAATGATCTAACTTCATTATTAATGAAGCGATTAAAATATTTGTGTACTGGGATAATTAAATCACGTAATATGCCTCCGTTTAAAAGTTATTTTCGTCATTTTAAAATCTCGGAGGTTGCTAGAACGTCCGAAGGGCAATTTCATAATAACTCATTTAGCCGTAATTTAGGCTTCCTGATTATGTTTTACGCGTGCAAACAATCTTCAAGGCTTACCTTTTTCTCAAATTTGTTTGGTCATACTCAGAATTTGCGGGATACTTGTTAATTATAGGTATGGAAGGATCCGCATTTTTTAAATTATTGTTATAGAAAATATACGTAACCTTACAACTTCTGTTACGACTCAGTTCAACATCCCTTCCGGTAGACTCCGATAAAATGAATTGTTGTTCCTTAACCAACACTCTACTGGATAGATATATACGAGTATACCATTATCTTTTTCCAGGATGTCGAGAGTCAACTCAAGCATTGAATTTGTTGGTGTAATCCTAAATAATTTTTGTCGGTCGCTAATATAATATTGCCTCAATTCTTGGACTTTATCGAAACCTTTTTCAGGCTTTGACTTGACATTATCTTTTTTGTATAAATTTTTCGCAAATATATATTTTTATTGCTCTATTCTTATATATGAATATAATATGTGACTTCTCTTCTTTCGATGTTATTTCTGTTTTTTCCATTCGTGTGATATTATATTGTTAATGGATAATTGTCCGTAAAATAATAAATAATGAAATGACCTAATGGTTTTGGAGATTAAAAGGAAACCCCTTCTTTTTATACTAAATAATGTCCTTTGTAATTAACAACAATTCCTTTATATTAATCGTTTTGCAGCAAAAAGTTGTTTATTGTTCAAAATTTCTGATTGCTTGAGTCACTTTTTTCCGAGGGATCAATGGACCTTAGTAACGCCACTCTGGGAATTTAATTTGAAAGGGAAAACTTTTAAAGGAAGTTGCTCGACTCTTTTTCGGTTTCAAGTGTCTGAAATAAGATCCTAGAATACAGGAGGAAAACCTAAAAGGCATAACAACTGTTTTTTTACTTTACTTCCTGACTCAAATACCCAGAAGAACTTTAATTAGGATTTTTTAACGAGTGAGTTATTTTCAACTTCAGTGTTCACTTCTAAGAACCACTTCAATAATCGTAGAAAAATATTTTACCGACTGTCTACAGAGATTATTTTTTGCTTGTCGAAATATGTACCAATTGTTAAAATTAAAATTCATAGTAAGCTTATTACATATTCATAGTAAAGACGATCAAAAATTGCTGTATAAACGGACTTACCTTACACTGCTTTGAGATCGTACAAACTCAGAATTCAAGTATATCAATTTTATTTTATAAATTCAGAAACGTACAAAGGAAGGTGATTTTAAATATTTAAAAAAAAATAATTTAAGAAAGAATAACTTTTTCGGGTTAAGAATAACCGGACAATATTTCAAATACTCCTACCATAATTATAAGCAGATGATGTTGCATGTGCATTTGTGGATGACTTGGCCAACAGAGCAATTGAACTCACGAAACCTGGGTGGGAACCCAACGCATTTGTCAACTCCGACACTTACCGGTTTATAAAATTAAGGATTTTTTTTATTGAAATGAAGACCTTAACGACGTTCATCTAAAATTGTTTTTAAAATATATTAATATTATTTAATAAAATTTTAATTATAATCCAATCAAAATACGGATGATATAAGCAAATTTTCAAAAAAAAATTTAAACCAATTTGTTTAAATTTCTCTATAGTGTCCTTTGTATACGTTTGAATTTTTCTGTTTATTATTTGACAACCTAACTTCATCCGAGATTTGAACAATATTTTCTGCATTTATATTATTGAACCATAAAAAAAAAATAACTAAAATTAAAGTTTTACTTTTTTTCCATATTTCAAAGCTCACATGATGTGAAAGAAAAAATGATTTAACAGCCTTCGTCGGCAAACCAACAACATGGGTACTCTACGGATTGAATACTCCTACTTAAATTTCACGAACAATGAGAATATATGCAGAAACCTATACGTCAACCTTAAAAAATTTCGACTTATCATTTTTTCTGTTTGATTTGAAAAATTGAAACGGTAAACGAGGGGCGAAATTTAAAAAAAAAAAGTAAACAGGAAGGGAAACGCTTCATAATACTTTTTCGCTAATTAAAAAACTTGCAAGTCTTCTCGAAGCGCATTTTCTTTCCTACCTGGTGTGTGCTGAGGTTAGACTTCCTAGGGTTATTCAGTAGTTAATTAAAACGATTAAATAAAATATCCTTTCTTTTAATGTGTACAATAATTGGATAATTTGTATAACGCCATTTTTATAAAAAGTGTGTAGAATATTTACTGTCCCCTGATAATTTATTATGATCATCCCGAATTATTATTATTTTTCTACACATATTATAAATCTTATGTATTTCGTCTTCATTTATTTACTTATTTTATTCACCAAAAAGGTTAAAGAAATAATAAGATAGTCTCGACTGTGTACAAAACAGGCTATTTAATTAGTGTGCTAGGTTTTGTAAGGGGAATATAAAAAATTAAGTATAGAATTCAACCCATGTTTTTATGATAATTTTAGCCATGGAAAACTGCAAAAATCTAAATCCATTGGGAGTACACTATTTAGGGAAACATCATGTTCCATAAATGCTCGTGTATAAATAAACTAGTCCGGAAAATCATATTTAGAGGAAAAGTGAAGGTAGCCATGATAAAGTATCAGCGGACTGTATATACCGATGAGTATCTGAGTGAACAAATGTACCGAGTTCCCACCAAGACCTTGTGGGTTCAATTCCTCTGCTAGCTAAATCCTCCATCATAGCACAAGCAATATTACAGCGGCCTTAGGGTGATTTTTCTTGAGAACGGCGCTATACAAATCATCCAATTATTATTATTACAAAATATAGAATGGCAGAAGAAACAATTGATAAATTTAAAATTTTAGAAATTAAAAAAAGTTTTAATAGTCAATTACATATAATTAATAATTTTTTTTTAAATATCTGTCTCTTGAATTTATTTCCATATAAAATATAAGTAATAAAAATAACTTGTTTTTTAATTTGTAATATAAATTTGTTATCCAACACTTTATAATAATTTTTTATTAACATTTTTAATTAATTACTTACCTACTTTAATCAATTTTTGTTTGTTTATAATTTGTCTATTCTAACATTATTGTGTTTTACGTTTATCATTTATCTATAATTGACATTATTATTTTTTAGTATTCTGTATGTCCTGATGAGGGAAGCTCCGCTTTCGAAACATGTTGATATGTGATTACAAAGTAATTATCAATTCATTTAATTAATAAATTATTAGATTAAGTTTTTCGTTACCCGTGAATGCTTGCTTTTCTTTAAAAACTTTCCTCGTTATTCTAGGAACAAAATAATTATTTTACGCTTTCAGAATCTGTGATACATTCACAGAAAAAAAATGTATGAAAACATTGTCTAACAAATTTAAAATCTTTCCTCATTATTCTAGGCACAAAATAATTATTTTACGCTTTCAGAATCTGTGATACTTTCACAGAAAAAAATTGTATGAAAACATTGTCTCACAAATTTAAAAACTTTCCTCATTTTTCTAGGCACAAAATAATTATTTTACGCTTTCAGAATCTGTGATACTTTCACAGAAAAAAATTATATTAAAACATTGTCTCACAAATACGAGAACCCTTTTTTCATGAATTTAAAAACAAAAAATTTACTGAAAATATTTTGGATCATTAAAAATTCGCAATTTTTTGTCTAAACTCAACTATTTAAAGATATTATTAGTAGTAAAATGTAACAGAAGAAGGTGAATAAGTTTTAAAATCTGATTGCATTACAATAATAAATGATTCAGTTTATAAATTTTTTATGATTTTTTTTTATCTACATTTTATACCTAAGGAGTGACAATTGTGGCGACAGTTAATAGGTGATTTTTTGTGTTTGACCACAAAAGCTTTTGATTTTCGGAATGAAATAGCCGTGATAAAAGCTTAATGTTTTTAATCACAAAAAATTCATAAAACACGTGAAATTCTCTTACAACTTGTTAATTCAACGGGGTGACTAGTTGAATACCAATGATTTTCGTATACACCAAAAATGTTTTTAGTGACAGGGTAGGGATCAGGCAAAAAATTGTATTTAAAAATGGTTTAAAAAACCAAATTATTTTATCTTTGGAAGAAATTTTTATGATTTTAGCAATATGCTTTCTAAGAAAATGCCCGGTTTTTTATGATTTAGACAAGTAAGGATTCGGATAGATATGGAAGCCTAACTATCAAGTTGAGAAAGACGATTATATCATAAGAAAATAATATTAGCAAAATTACTTTCGTAGAAATCTTTAACTAATTAGCTTCGAAATAATTATTTTTACGGTTTTAAGTCGGTAATAAATTTAACAACAAATACCTCGATTATTCTTCCTTAAATTGCCTGCAATTACGTTTAAAATCTGCTCATTTGCACATGGCCATTAGCCATCATATTAATCGATCCCTGCCCCGGGTGGGTAGCGGTGGGGGTAGCGTGGGGTGTTTTGTTGTGGGGTTGGGGGAGGGGGAGGAGAGAATTTAATAGGGGATGGATAACAGGGTTGCTGCGGAACACAACTCACCTCGACGGACTTCGAATCTAGAAATTGTAATACTTTTCAATTACAGTATTGTTGATTCGTTTTATCGAAAAGAGGTAATACATATATGTGTACTTGTGTCCTATTCCAAAAAAAATTTATGACATTGCAAAAAATTCTACAAAATGAATATCAATGATACAGAAACTACAACATGATAGAATTCCAGTGTAATCATATTTAAAAACTGTTTTACTTTGTACTGCTGATTTGGGAATAGACTAGTTTCATCCTGCGGAAGGCATTCGGGTATTAGAGTTAAAGTTATAAAGCTTTTATTAATAATAATACCAACATAATTTTAATTTCATAGAAAGAGAAAAAAAAGACAAATTGTAAATGAATATTAGTTTTACATTCTTCATTCACAAATGAATATCATTATCATTTAATTTTCCTATAAAATCGCAGCCATCTCTGAAACCTTTAATGAAATATTTATGTGAATGTGTAGCCTAACGAGTTGTTGAACTGCATGTATTGTCCCTATTTACTTAGTGCATGGCTCATTCCCTGCGCTACCTCTATAAAAATACACGGCCGCCATAATGCGGCACCCCCGCCTCCCGTTGCCGCGAGGGGGGGGGGGCGAAATGAAAAATGGCTGCCGACACCAACCACCCCCACCAGCAACACCCTTCCCTCCTAGTCCTCCCACATCCCTCCGAGGCACTACTGTGCTTGTTATTTTGCTCGGGGGGTTAAATATGCTAAAAATGGGGGGTGGGATTGGAAAGGGGATAGTTCCTCTTTTTAATGTTTTTCCTCCTTACCTTGCTTGCCGCCCATCGCGATGATTCACGAGTAGGGTTTCAATTTTCAATACTTAAAAATCTAAATAACTGGTATGTGCTAGCAAGTAGCTGTTCACTTAATGCTTTTGTCATTGCATACCTTTGATCATAATACTTATAAAGGGGTGTTTTTACAAAAGTTGTTTGTTTAAGATTTATTGCTAAAAGATGTTTAGTTTCTTACGTTAACAGTCCACGTTTTTCCATTTTCTTTTCTACTCTAGTATTGCAGCCATAATCCTAAACACTGACAATTTAAACCAATTAGTAAAGTGTACCTGCATGGCACGTAAACTATGAAGATCCGTTGACTGATATTTCACTTTATTTTCACCTAGTGAAGGAGACAATATGAGAGTTTAACGAAGACATAAAAAAATTGATTCCTTCTGCTTTGTTTATCAATATTATTGTTTTTCTAATATTCTGCAAAATTTTGAAGATTATTTTTATCAAGATAAGTGACAAATCCTTGCTACTTGCATATATATATATATATACGAGTATATATAGTAACAAATAACATAATTAAAACTTATCCAGTCGATTTTGATCATTTCGTTTGCATTGTACACCTATTTAACGAAATCTAGATTATTTCTACGTTGAAGTAAGGACAAATAGAAATTAAAGATGTTACATAATTTCGTAAGTGAAATTTTTCCAATATATTTCTTAGGCTACATAGGAGAAGTGTTTTCTTATTTTGCCTGATAATAAAAAGAGTAACTGTTCTCTCCTGTATCAAATATTAACCTAAATAGCTGTTTTTATCATGGTAGTTATGTCATCCTCAAAGCCCTTACCGACGTCGTTAGTTTGAACGTTGACGATAACCTGGGGATAAATCACCATTTTTATTTTGTGCATATTGACCGCATATATGAAACCGTAAAACAAAATAGCGAAAAGAACCCCAAATTTATGAAAGGGGAACAGAGAATTTTCTCCCTACTTCATCTTAACTAAGACCCTTTCATGTTCTAAGGCTTCATCTCAAACTCGAACTAGTTATTTCATTCCAGGGGTATTTTCCCCTTTTTTTAACCCATAATTGAATTTCTTTTCGAAACAGTCTCCGCAAAGACGAACACGGAATTTATAATAACTTGATTTGATTTATTATGAGCAGAATTAACATATAACAGAAAGGGAAAGTAATATTATGTAAACGAAGTGAAATTTTAAAAATCTGTTCCCACTTTTTGTTTATTGATTACTTTTTTAATGTTTTCAAAGTATTGCTACGCCAGTGAAAAGAAATGGCTCTTGAGTTTAGTTTAGGAATTAAACATCTTAATAACAATAAGAATACATATTTAAACATAATAAATAGGGATACATAGAAAATTAGAATAACTTTAATAATAGATAAATATCGTGGGTTGGGAAACAATCTCATTTATTTAATAAACACATTTTAAAAGAAAAAATAACTCTTAGCATAAAATTTGTGAATATTCAAACATTGCCATAGATTTAAAGAAAAACTACCAAAAATATTATATTTACAAAGCGAAAAATAACAGCGTTGATGAAAACGCTTTTTATTGATACGCCAACCAGTTTCTAACACCCTCTACCCATTATCAGGAAGAATAAATTATTATTTTTTAATGTTAATATTATTTACTCAGCAAGATTGTTTCTTTATTCAGAAGTTTTTCTACCCTGATGAAGGCATAGTTGTGTCCTAATCTAAATGGCTACAATCATATAAGTGTTGTAATTATTTGTTTTTTTTAAGAATGACAAATGCTCCCTGGTTACGAATAACCTGACAATCTTTGAAAATCTCCTACAACCATCACAGTAAGCGGAAGATGTTGCTTGTGTTGTAATGGAGGACTTAGGCAGCCGAAGAATTGAACTCACGACACCTGGGTGAGACCCAAACGCGATGCCAACTCAGACACTGACCGGTCACTATGTATACAAAGTTACTGATGTATACAAAGTTACTAATTTACAAAATTCATTATTAAAAAAAATGTATGTAACATTTTGTAAACTTCCTAATATTAACTTCACTAAAAAGGTTTAACACAACAAACAAACAAAAATTGACAGTGAATCAATAATGACGCACTTGTTCGGGTTGAGCAAAACACAATGCAATTGATTTTACCACTTGATCGGCAAAAAATTGACTCGCATACTTATCATCTATTATTGGAAGGGGATAAACATGGCACTAAAAATAAAAAGATCAATTGAGTGTTGAATAATACCCACAAAAAAAATCTTTCCTGCCGTCAGGTAAAAAAAATACGGTGGGGAGCCTACCCTAGTTCAACCCAGCACTTAAAATCATTTTTTGTAATTCAAAAAAATCACCCAAACAGCTTATAAATAAATAAAAAGTGTGCAAGAATTGATCCGTCGATAAAAAAGTATGTGGAGTGCCTAAGTTGTGTCGACACCTTTTTTTTTCTATTGTGGTGCTAATTTGATATATTGATTACTAATTCTTGGGGTCCTGCGCTTTTTTATTGGTAAGGAGATCAATGATGCATTGATAATTTTATTGTTAATTTTATTTTAAAAATAAATAAATTCTTTGATAATATCACAACATGAAGAAGTACTCGTAATGATTAAATAAAAGACACTTTAAGTTTATTCCACTTTTATTTTCGACCGTGGCCGATTTCAGCCTGTGACGGCTATCTTCAGACTGGTACAATTAATGCTTAAACTATGGTTTATATACAATATTGAGTGTCAGGGGTAAAAACCATGATTTTACTTAGATTATATTTTTCAGAATTGTTATTTTATTAAGACAAACAACTGTAACCCATCTTAAAAATTATCCTCAATCCGAAATAATGATGGCAATGAAGCATAAAATTCACCAAAAATAATACCAGAAATGGCAAAAACTTGTGACTTATTTTTATGTAGTAAATATATGAGAGATGGAAAGACTGATAGGGATATTGAAAGAAGGGTGAATGCAGGAAACTCCATTAACGGAGGACTGAACGCGGTTGGCGCAAACAAAAGTTGTCCAAAGAAGCGAATCTAGCAGTCCACAATGGAGTGCTGATACCAACTCTGATGTATGGCAGTGAGGCATGGAACTGGCAGAGGAAGGATGAAAGTAGACTGAATGCTGTAGAAATGAGATCTCTGAGACGAATGTGTGGTAAAACCATGTATGATCGTGTGAAAAATGTTGAGATTCGTAAAGAATGCAAGGCTGATGTAAGCGTAGTGAGCAAGATTAAGAAAGGGACGCTTAGATGGTTTGGGCATGTAGAGCAAATGAATGAAGAAAGGAGTGTAAGGAGAATATATGACGCGAATGTGAATGGAAGAAGAAGCCGGGGACGTCCAAGGAAGACGTGGCACGATCAAGTGAATCAAATACTTGAGTCGGGCCATGTCAAAAGTCGGAATAACAGAAGAGAATGTATGAGACGTTGTATGAAAGTGAATGAAGCAAGAAGTGTATGCCAAGATCGAGTTGTTTGGCGGTCCGTCCTCTCTGCCTACCCCTGCGGGGAAACGGCGTGATGGTTAGTTAGTTAGTTAGTTAGTTAGTTAGTAAATATAGAATATAGTGAGTTATTGCTGAATATAACCTGGCAACTGTCTTAAAATGTTGCTATTTTTACACTGTTATTGTGAATGTGTTCTCTTTACGTATGTGTTGTAATTTTATTAGATGAATGTGAACATAATATATTTAGATTGTATAAATAGAATATGTTTTTGAATGGAATATGAAATTAATACCACTGAATGGAATTAGTAAAACATTATTTTAAAGTTTATTGTAGCGCACTTGAAGTGAAATAACACATAACTGCGCTATATGAATGCTATGTTATTTTGGTTAAATAGGAATCATTATTTGCTTTAGATACTATTGGATAATATTTTTAGAGAGCACGCGTCTGCATTTTCAAATATTATTTGCTATTGGTAGTTTAATTTAATTGGGAAATGAATTATCTTGAGAATAGGGAATGATGAGAGTTAATTTCGTAATGATTATTGATAGGAATAGGTATGTGTTCGCGCTTTGGTTGGCTTTATATAAATATTTTTATTCCACTTAAATTAACCGCCCTATACCTATGAACGTACGTGATACGCAAACTTTGATTGTACCGTTCTGCGCTATCCCGTATCATGTACGCGCTGGAGAAAAAATAATATATCTCATAACTACAACACGGACCATCAAGTTTAAACAAGTATTCTATTTTTTTTGAACTTATTGAAGTTTATAAAACTCATTGTAATATTTAATCATTGAAGGAGATAATAATATTAAAACATCCCAACTGAGACACGAATCCGAAAAAACAACACAAAAATAAAAACGTATCAGTCGCATCTGGGTCTCGAACCTAGGACCTATCTATCCCAGGTCTATCCGAGAAAACCGCTGTTGTTTTTTCGGATTCATGTTTTAGTTGAGATGTGTTTATATTATCTTCTTCAATCTAAACAAGTAGTATTTCAAGGACAGGCGAAGCGTGCGGTCGCCTGTTTAACAAAATATCATCAGGACTAACATTGTATTCATAATCCAGACCAAAAAAAAGTGATTATTTTTTGCCTATTTTTCAGAAAATTACCTGAAGGTAGGGCTTTTAAAGTGCATTTAAAAATTTTACGTTTCTTCTAATTATACCAATTTTTTTTATCGAGCGTTAGTTCGTTATATTACAAATTTTGCTAAAAAAACGTCATTGGAACAACCAAATCGATATATTTTTTAATATTGAATATAGTCGTGGGACTCGAACCCAGGTCCTCTGCCTATTCAACCGACTTCGAAGTTCAATTTGTGTCATCTTCATCGCAAGATTTGTGGTATGGTTTGATGTTTAAGTTCTACCCGAACTCAATTGCAAACTTAAACAGTGTCTCGGATTTACATCCGACTTTTTATTTATATGAGACATCTATTGACTTTTTGTAAAAGCCTAAATAATTCAATTTTTAATTATTATTTATTTTTATTGAGTTCGGGTAGAACTTTGGGAACATCATAAAAATAGCTGCCAATAATATGAGATTAAACAATGGAAGATAATATTCACAAATCTATGAATTGAAGATGACACAAATTGAATCATTAGCTAAGTCGGTTGACCGTTGCCCCGGATAGGCAGAGGACCTGGGTTCGAGTCCCAGACGCGACTGAAAATTTTTAGTTTCTGTCCTTTTAATCTTTCATTTAGGTTATGTTAATATTATCTTCTTCAATGATTAAATAGCAATTTGTTCGAAAGTATGCTGGTATGGTTTGTTTTAATTTATTTTAAATATTTGATTTATGCTCGCCAAATATTATTTTATCTATAATGTAAAACAATATATTTTTAACCATCGGCGATAATATAAACAACTCTCAAATTGAAACATGAAACCGAAAAGATACAGAATAGAAAAAGATAACGGTAGCAACTCGAACTCTAACACAGGATCTCATGGTCTATCCGGAACCTTGCGCTCTAATCCAGTGAGCTACAGCTACCCCAATCCATTCCAAGAGGTTGACAAGCTTCGATAAGTTATTCCAAAAGTGATTATATTAATAGTCACCGCCTGCATTCTTTCATTAGAATTAGTAAAAAGAAATTACCTAAATTCTCGTATTTTCATAACAGACATAAGAAATAGCAACAAAAAATATTCACCCGTAATATTCGAAAGAAAGCGTGAAATTTTAACAGTTTTCTTTTTTAACTTTTAATTTTGAGATGAAACAATTAAAAGCAATCCCGAGTAATTATGATTGACGCCGAAAAGATTTTGTATAAATTCAATTTCATTCAAAAAGCGGAATTGTATATAATGTGAAACATACACATATGTCGAAAGAATTTATTTTGACGTCCGTCAAAATAGTAGGTATTTACCTATATAAATAAAATTCCGGTAACAACTGCCTTGCAAACTTTCTGCAAAAACGCTTTACCGCTTTTGAAGCGACCCAACAATTTGCATTTTACGGCGCTCAACGTCTGCATGCAAGACAAAGTATCCATTGTTTACATAAATTAACAATGCCCACATTGCGAAGGGTGCCCTTTACGCTCTGGCACTAATCTAGGGTCAAAATAGTGAAAAGATAAGTAGGTACCGCGAATAATTTACTTTACAGAACTTCTATACTCTAAAACTCTACACAATACGGGGTTACTAGCCATTCAAACAGCGGTTTAATGTTGCGGACGTTTAAAACGGCTAAAAGCATTTTGCTGCACTTGTAAAGGACTTAACTATTTGTTTTGTTATTTTTTATCTAGCGCCCATTTGCTGGCGTTTCATATTTTCTTGTTGGGAACAATAGCGTGCGAGGCAGCTGGCCGGTGTCCGGGTCCATATTGCATCACAATGACCTCTCCGCACAATTATACCTTTATTAGGCTCCAGGCTCCTTTATTATGCAAAGAATTCCTTTCAGAATGTCCCTTCTCGAGCGTGAAGGTATCCCAAACCCTTTTGTCGAAGCGGGCATCGCGTAAAAAATGGTTTGCATTAGGACATCCAGTTCTAACGCCTGCTCCTCTCTAATTTGCATACATTCTGTGAACCAGATGCAAGGGATGAAATCTTTGGGATCGTTTATCTATCAAAGTGTGGCCATGAATCTTTAAACCCCGAACTCTCAGTGACAATAGGCAGAAATGATTATTTTGATCATCAGAACAATTTATGAAGTTTAGTTTCCTTACTCATGAGCATGTTTTATGTTATACAAGCTGACGTACCCAGTATTGCCCGGAGTTACGAATGATATGGAGGAAAGTTTTGAGGTTGTGATGTGTTACCACTACCCCCTACCTAGTAGATAATTTTCCTCTTATTTTGAACATCAAGTGTGAAAAATTTCATTTCCCAAACGCGATGCCAACTCAGCCACTGACCGGTCATTATAAACCAAT
This sequence comes from Halesus radiatus, assembly GCA_022606495.2. Lineage (NCBI taxonomy): Eukaryota > Metazoa > Arthropoda > Insecta > Trichoptera > Limnephilidae > Halesus > Halesus radiatus. The sequence continues at coordinate 120,410 of JAHDVE020007374.1, read as the reverse complement.
GCTTTATTTCGAGTTTAAAATTAGTCAGTGTTTTATTTATCTGGTCATCATACCTGGTTATAATTCGCATGCTATGTATTTAAACTCTCTTTGTCCAAAAGCAGTTTTTGCAGAAGGAGTTTGGAGAAGTTCTTTATTTTTGGTTCGTGTATTATGTAAAGTTTGTATTGATTTGTATTGCATTTTATTGTTTTGATGAAATTTTACCAGAATGTTCGTAGCATAGACTCTTTATATCCATTACATTAATGGAATTGAAGCTCGTATCGTCATTGGTGAAAAGAGAGAGTTTCGGAATTATTTTTATGATTAATTTTTGGGTTTTAATGATGGGATCGAGGGCAGTAGATGAAGCGTTGCCCCAACCTGATATTTGGTATTCTATGTGGGATTGCTACAGTGGAAATTGCGTGTTTGTTTGAACAGGTAGATAGATTTACCAACTTTATTTGTATTATTGTGAATGTGTTGTAGCCAATTTAAGTTTGAGTCAAAGGTTAGCCTAGGTATGTATTTTATGTGGTTTACTAGCTCGAGGCATGGGCAGTAACAATTTCGGTTAAAAACTGTAATTTTGCATTCATGTATTTTATTATGATATATATATATCATAATACAATTCTATTTTATTAAACTCCTTTTAAATTCAATTTATTGGAATAACTTATTGAAGCTTATTAACCTCATTGTAATATTTAATAATTGAGGAAGATAATATTAACAAATCTCAAATGAAACATGAAACAGACATAAAATAAAAATGTATCAGTCGCTTCTGGGAATCGAACCCAGAACCTCTATCTTACCGGGACAATGATCTGACCACTGAGCTAACGAGACCTGTTTATTTTACGTCACATTTATCGATATCATACTTCAATCTATGACTTGCCAATATTATCCTAGTCTAATTTTAATATTACTTTCTCTGCACTGATTGAGGATAGAATTAGTGCATCTTAGATAAGAACTGTAATATCGATAAAAATGACGTAAAATAAACAGGACTCGTTAGCTCAGTGGGGAGAGCATTGTCCCGGTAAGACAGAGGTCTTGTATTCGATTCCCAGATGCGACTGATACATTTTTATTTTCTGTGTCTTTATCTGTTTCATGTTTCATTTGAGATTTCTTAATTTGTCTGCTTCAAACTTTTAAATTATTTATAAACAAGGATATTAAAAATGTCTGTACTAATTTATGCTTAAGTATAAGAAAATCACGAAAAATGGTATAAATATTATGGACGAATTCCCTTTAATTAAAAATAATTCACTGAATTATTTCTTCCTAACGCTTTTGATACTATAGCATTTGCAATGATATTTCACGAAAAACCGCTTTCCAATTAGTCAAGTATTATTATGATGCTATCAATAAATAAAGACAATATTTTCAGGACCGGGGACTATGTTACATGAACCAGAATGTATGTAGGTACCATTCAACGTCCAACAAAAACCCGCGAGCTGAACTTGACCGATTTAAAAAACCGGTAACTGAACGGACTTTATCCGTATAAAAACGTTTCGCAGGAGCATATGTAATGTAGGTAATGATCTTGAAAGTTCGGAATTGTGTAATTCGTGTTACGGGTTGGACCGCGGCAGATGCGCGCAGCTGGGACCAGGAAAACTGGTCTTTTTCAAGGTCCGTGTGAACTTCCTTGATCAGTTTCAGGTAGATAGGTATGCGTTTTTCTGCAGTGCTCTTTGTGACTTATTTATTGATGATGCCTTTTAAAATAACACCAACTGAACTAAACTCACCTTAATGACAATATTTCTTACAATCAATACCTCTAGGCACAATATTTTTTCCTAAATGTTCTCATAAGAACAACATTACACCAAACCACCTGGATCTAAATCTCATACATAGTGTTGGATACAAAGAACAGTTTTTTTTATTAATTTTGGTTCCACCACAAAGGTAATCATGTAATCCTTTAAGTACTTTAAAGGCCAGCGCTAAAAAATGTCCACAAAACGTCAATATGCAGGTTGCTAACGCAAGCAATACCACAAATGATTTATCTGTTGATTTTACACCGACATTTAGGAAAATCTATAAGGTTTCAAAAGACAAAAATCCTTAATCTTTTAGTTATAAATCCTATGAAATACGTCCCAAAATATCTTAAAAAAAGGTGTGAAAACCAGTGAAATTAATTTTGAACGTTTCACCTAAAATTCCAGTATGCATTTCACATAGAATTAAAAAGATTACGTAATTTCGTCAAAAGATCGGTATTCACTTTGTGGCGTCATTATTAATAAATGAATAAAAAATTAAGTTGTAATCACCACTTTATTAATATATACATATTAACAAGTTTTGAAAGCGAAGCTTCCCTCATCAGGAATATACAGAATTTCTTCGCTTTCGGAACATGTTGATTTGTATATATTAATAAAGTGGTGATTACAAAGTAATTTTTAATTAATTTATTAAAAAGATTACAATTTGAGTACTATTGTCTTTTGAAACCTTGTATCTTTCTGCAAAGTGTGTATTTTTGGGTGCTGACCGTTAAGGTAGGTTTATACCAGTATAGAATTTATAGATAAATCATTTGAAGTATTTCTTGAGTTGCAACCTGCAAAGTGTGTATTTTTGGGTGCTGACCGTTAAGGTAGGTTTATACTTTATGTATTTTATTTGCAAGTAATAAGTATATAAAATGTTTTTCACCAGAAAGTGTGCATGGGTAGCGCAATGCAATAAATCTAAAATTCTCAAAAGGCAGTAGGAATATTTTTTTTTCTTAAATTTGTATGAATACGCGCTATTTAAATACATTGAATTTATATTGAGTATATGAGGGCTATCAGGGTGACTCCGCCTGGACATTGATAATAATAGCGCTGTTGGATTAGTACAGTCCACACCATAAACTTGCTGTGAGTTGGACAAGACCCTGTGAATCACCGAACATAGGGTGAAACTCAATAAATTTCGCCTTACAAATTTTATTATTGACAATATAAAATGTATTTATTGACAATCAGTTGTATAAATAATCGGTGGACGCATTCGCTGTTCTCTACAATTTGTTTTAATAATAATAATAATACTTTATTGCGGAATCCATGCAGGGTAGTGCAATGCAAAACGTTCCATAGGTTAGATAATAACACATAAAAATAAATAACAACACATTAAAAAATATGTCATAATATGAAAAAATACTAAATAATCCAAAATGAAAAAGGTTTATGCTGGATATTTGACAGTTCCCATCTGCAAAGTGCCATCAGAGGAATTTGAAATATTAAGTATGGACAAATTCTACCGGTAGATACAAAAACTACTTATTTTTACTGTCGGAAAATCCAGTCTCCTTAATTATAAGTTACTTAAAACATGAATCATTCCAATCACATTTTTTTTTTTAAAGTTAAACAAGTTTTTATCCTTAAAACAAAACTTCCTTTACCCTTCAAAATCGTTGAATACCAAAGATCAATGTATTTCAACACACGAGTACATTGTACAATTACCTACATTATTTTAATAACTTTTACTGCATGACCATAAAACAATGCAGTATGGCAGGATATCTCCGTAAATAATATTAAGTTACACCTGTAAAAGCATTTTGATGTAATGTATTCATGAAGCTGATCGCCCAACTCACCCGACATATTAAGGCAAAATAATTATAGTAATGCGAACACACCCAAAACGCTTTGCATATTACATTGTATCACAATTCAAATAATCCAACATTTGGAATCATCTCAACAGATGATTACCAAATTACCTAATGGTTTCCCGTGTTAATAACTTTAATTGCGAGTATTAACGTTTTATTCGGAATGCTCACTTCCGTTATCCCGAAGCAGCCCTTGCCGAGTCAATTACCCTTCAAGCTGGGGACGTTTTCCTGCCATGGCAACCGTCTCATCCCTTAGTTTAATGACATCCAAGATGGGCCTCCGCCGAGCACCCCACGATACGGGACTCGTATGATAAAGGGGTTGCTAAATTGCTTGCTTGCACAAAAAAACTGAAACAATGATCACTTTCTTAAATATGCATAAGGGCTGAGAATATTTTACTTGTGAATATTCACAATAAGCTCTCGTACTGATTAACAAATTTAATGTTAGGTGATTTTTCTCATGAAAAAGTTAAATATCGCAGTGATAAATTTGGTTTTAAAGTCACGCAATTTGAATAATTGTATGGGGATAAAACAGTAATTATATTATTTTAACTGAACTTTCAGAAACAACCATAAATACTCAATATAATTCAGTACCTACATAATAAAATTTCGCTCTCATTTGTAAAAAATTTTAAAAAAGGCACACACAGAAAATGGTAATAATCATAAACGTAAAATATCCAGACACATACGAGTACATCTGCTTGAAATAAAATATTTAAATGTTCTTCCTTTTTAAAATTATTTTATCTGTGTCTCAATTTTATTTTATTTTTCTCGTGAAATACAATAATTTAGATTTATGTTTAAAATGCTTACCTTCCAATTAAAACACTGTAACACAAACGAAAATATCAATTTGCTTTAATCTGCCGTCCTGCAATAATATTGGGATAATGTGTTGATTACCTTATGATTTTTTTTCATAATGTTAGCTGAACCAAACTGTACAGAAGCATAACTTAATAGGGAAAGTGAATATTTTCGATGTATGGATATAAAAAAATCATAAAGTTAAGTGTTTTATTAACACTTTTGAAACATTCGTTTTAAAAATAAAATTAGCAGCAATTTAATAAGCTATAATCTAATCTACTTATTGGTTTTTGGAACACGTATTTGCAATATATTAACGTGGAACTGGATCGATATACTTCTATGTTTGGGAGTCTTTACTTGGGCTTTACGAATGAATACAATTTTACGGGTATTTGTAGGTAGAATCTTCTGTTTCACTAACTTGCCTAAAAAGTTTATTAAGCTGCCGTCGCTTGCCTCGCTTGTGGGTATAACAATTTGCGAAATTTCGCCGTTGAGATTTTTAGATTTGTTTTTTCTTATAGATAGGCAGACTCTCATAATTTAACATTGCAAAATATGTTTAAAGAAATTTAAATAGATGTGTGTATTTAAATACAGTTTTAATAAATTTAGTTCTGTGCGAATTATCTACAGAGTGATATTTCATAGGTTAATTTTGTCCATACTACTTTTGTTGTGTTTTGAAAATAAATTATAACGAACTTAAACACCTTAACATATTAAAATTACGTTCGATTTTTTTTTTATCTTTATACAACATAACACATGATTGATTGATCGATGTCTGTCTCACTGAGAAATTCCTATTTTTAAGTAAACAAAAGATTTAAAGAGAATAAGTTAGTCTTATCCTAATGTGTAAACAAAAATAGAAATGGAGAAATAATTTTTCTTCATAGGTGAAGAAAAATTAATTTAAGAATATACATAGATGTTAGATTTTAGGATATAGTTTAAGTGTATAAATAGAGGTTAGATTGTAATGTTGATGAGATTTGTGAGAGGCATAGTAGATTTGCTCCAACATTTTTTTTTGAGTTCTTTGTACAAGGGAGGTTAAATAGTGTTGTTTTACTCGTCCTGGTGTTTAATGTATACCATCTTTTCTTTTTCAGTTTTCCTTGATATTATTTTCCCTTATTTGTACTAGGTGTATTTGTATGTCATTTTTATTTACCGGCCCCTTAGTTTTCCATAAAAGTTACCTGAAGTATGGCCCTATGATTCACTTAAGAAAAACTTGGTTTTTTGTTAGAACGTTCATTTTTCGAGAATTCAAATTGTTTTTTGTTTTTGTTTTTTAACGTTAGGTCAAATGAGGAAAGATTTTGAATTATTTGAGATATTTAAGTACTCTGGAAATGTCATGAAAAAAGTGACAAACCGGTACGTAATTTTTGTTTTATTTATTTGGGTATCATAAAATATAAATAACATATTATTTCTCATCTTGTACTGTTCTTATGTACATTGGTGGCCACATTAAAACGCTGCATGTAGCATTAAATTGTAGATCTTTATTATTTTAGATCTAAAAAATTTCATTACAATGTCAACACTTCATATTTGAAATGTATTCTTCACATTAAAATGTATTCAGATATTAGAATTTGACAGTTCGTTTTAAGGAAAGAATGCAAATCATCACATTTATTACTATTGTATTTTTTGTCATTCATGTTCTTAATGTATGAAATTATTTTTGTTATTTTATTTACCTAACTTCTAACACGTGCTTATTGCAATAAACAAAGTTTAAAAAATACGAAAAAACTTCTTAATATTTATTTATCGTCTTTGCAAAACGTTAAATAATAAAAAAAAGTTTAACCATAAAATTATATTGGAATAAACCATCTCCTTTTGGAAAGTACCACTAATTTTTGAACACCTTTTGGTTAAAGAAAACATATGCACTGTGTTTTATGTAGCTACAATGATTTTCCTAAGACCCATATTTGTGTTGCTATTTGAAACCTTTTAAACGATTGCAGCGCCCTCAATTTTTACCTTCTTTTAAATATCAGACTGTGAAGTGAAGAACCATAAAACTGCGTAAGTAAATGTTTGTTATTATTATTATTATATGTCACCAGTGGCGTGCAGAGTTATTAATCAGGGTAGGCAGCATGTTTTCGGTAAGAAGGTTAGGCTTCTGGCTTTAGCCGATCTCGGTTAAGATTATCTACCACATCAAATATACAAATAACCGCTTCATTTATGCATATCACAAAAAAATTACTGAATATATGTGAAATTCGTATGTTTTTATCGACCGCACAATTGCACGAAAGAAAGCCGAAATAATAGGGTAATTTATGTAGTTTGTGAAGTTGTACTAATTAAATGAGGTTAACAGATGATTAACAGGTGGCGCTGATTGCTATATTTATGATTTGTACCGAAAATCACGGCCTTATTCGACACTAACACAAACGAGTCTTCCATTGGATGAGAATTACGCGCACATGTACATTTTTACAGTCAACATTTGAATTTGACATGGGCGTCATTTTGCTTACTTAGTTCCTATTTTTGACACGTTTATAGTAAGGCCGTTGGTGGGGAGCTGCGATTCATAGATGGAACTTCGGGAGAACTTTTGAAAGTTTTGATTGAATTGCAATTTTTTTATAAATTTTAACAGTTTTTGTACATTAATACCGCACAAGAGTCTCAACTGCTCCCAACCATCTGGAGCCAGTGAGACTATGGCATCCCCAATTGGGGAATGTTGTGACGCTGAAGGTATTGGGGAGGGGAAGAAGAAGGGGGGAGGAAGGTGGGAAAATACCTGGTTATTCAGATCTGGTCACTTAGCACGGCTAAAGCCATTTCAAGCAACGTTTCAATTCTGAATGGTGGTCTTTCACCAGGGCGATACTGAGAGTATCTTCCACTCTGTATTTATATTCTTAAGTTATTACGGTAGGGTAGGGAGTGCTTATGCGCCTTTATAGAATGCACGCCAATGTATGTTACGCCATTAGTTTGCTGAAAGATTTTTATTACCTTAGGATTTTCGAAAAAATTAAAATCCCCAAAATAGTATTTTAGGGGTACAAATAATTTAGGATCAATTTTTGCAAGAATTATTTGTCTAATTTAAATGACTTTTAAATTTCCAAGGCATAAAACACAATCATAACTTTTCGCATTTCATTTGGGCATAGTAAACAGGATGAAATATCATTTTAGGAATAAATTCGGCCCCAGGGAGAAATAACTTGATAGGGCAAGACTGTAAAAAGTAAAGACCGTGATAGTATTTTATTAAAATAAAAACGCTCCTCTTTATGATCACCGCCGGGAGGAAAGATAAGACCGAGGGGGTTGATAGCCGAACCAAATTAAAAGTCTATCATAATTTGTATGTTGAACTAAGTGGCACATCGTAGGGTAAAGAAGAGAATTTGCAACGGAGTCCCTCCCCCGACTCCGCTACCCTCGTACGTGCAAATTGAAAAAAAAATCTCGCGTGCTTTGACTGGAAGAAATGGCTCCGGAGGGCGATCAAAAAAATGTCCCCCACACCGTTGAGGGCGTAAAAACGGAGGGTGAGGGCCATTTCTAATCTAGCCCCAAGGAAAAAAATCAACGAGGCACGTGGAAAAAAATGGCTGAAAAAAGTTTCACCCCCACCCGATTCGAAAAAGATATAATAAAGTTGACGGCCGCCCGCACCCCTGCTCCGAAAAAAGCTACGCGATTTTCTGCACTAAGAGCTCACCAGACACCGCGTTCAAACTTTATAAGACATCTGGTAAAACGCGGACCCGGAATAAAAAGAGCTGACTAAATGACCAGCTCACTCACAATAATCCGGTCATGTTATACTCGGTGCCAAAGAATTTTATTATTTCTGATTTACGTAGGTATGGACTATGCGATCGAACAGCCACTCCCCCCTCGTAGCAGAATCAATTTTCCTCTACACAAAAAACGCCCCAACGTGGAGAAGCCGCAGAACAACAATGAAGCAAGCGGTCTTGCTGTAGAAATGTCGCTTAGGGCCGTTTGGTTCCGCGACGCGGGGCAGTTAGATCGTTTTTGCAACGCTGTGAAAAATGTCCCCCCTTGTTGTTGGTTGGGTTGGGAGGGGGGCGGAAGTCTCACGCGATTGGCTGGCTGGCTGGGAGGGTAAGGAGGAAATTGCGGAAAGCGAACGGCGATATGACGATAGTACGGACTCGCGGAGTCATCGTGTTTTATGTTATTCTTGAATATAATTTATACCTACATATTACAAAAATTATTAAATTTGCTCATTCTGATAAGTCATTGAGAGAGTATCAAAATTTATTATTACGCATCAAATTATGTAGCACACTTTAAACGTCACTCAACTTTACATTAATATTTTGCAATATGCGTTTCGGTTTCTTTAAAAAAACGGTTACTCGAAACTCTTAAAAAATAACGTAATACATTATTTTTTTTTAAATTATAAAAAAAAAAGTTTTCGGTGAAACCGTTTCACGCGAAAATGTTTCGTAGCAACTGTCGCGATGAAGTTTCGGACGAAAGCGTTTAACGTGAAAGTGTTTATTGCGCAAGCGATTCTTTGCAATGGTTTACGACGTGTATAGCAGTTCCGGGTAACTGTTTTAAGCGCAAATTCTCAAATGAATCGACCTCTATTGGAATCATATCACGCGGGTTTATAGCGGGCCACAAATCTGTTACAACCGTTTCGGAATTAAAACGGTTACTAAAAATAGGTGTCACGTCATTTTACTCACCTCTTTGCATACGGGTTTATCCGAGCTGATATGTCTTCAAAATAATTTGATTACTATTTACTTTATTACTAATGTTGAAATAAATTTGTTGCTCTTTCTTACTGATGAGTCATTTTATGGTAAAGGTTACAAAATTAGCAAATATTGCAATTTTCTTTAAACAATATATAATTCCAATAGAAACAACGCTGTTAGTTTCATTCTGGTGAGACTCCGATTTCTTGAATTGATTTTAGCATGTCATTTAACCAGATCTAAATGCAGATGGGCAGGATACTCGGCAATATTTAAACATAAAGGGAAATTTGTCTGGAACCCAATGCAATTTACAAGAACATAAAATTGTACCGCGCCAATAGGTTTTGTTTTTAGTCGATTTTTACAAGCCGCAATCGATCACACATTCGCCACAATTGCTACCATGTGGACACCAAGATAAATGGAGAAGAGGGAATGAAGTTACTAACAAATTTACTGACAACACAGAGATAACTCCTGGTTTGGCTGGGAGATAGCCGCAAAAAACAATAAATCTGGAAAGACGCTTATAAAAAAGAAGAAGGAAATTTATAGAGGAAAACACATACATTATTTTAATATATTCACTCTCTTGGCTATCGCGAGAATAACAATAAAAAAATGTTGTCAATAAATTATCTCCACAGTCGATTTTTTTTTCGATTTTGATTTGATTTTGTCACAACAAACATGTATTTTTATCCCTTGTTTATTTTTCGCTGATTTTAAAAAACAATTTCGCTCCACACCCACCAATTTACAGTTTTTTTAAGAAGGCAGAATTAATAGTTTACATTTTGGTTCATAGATTGCTCAATTTATTTGCAACTTTACGAAATCGCTGTCTTAGAAATATAGATCCTTTGAAAAACTGATTTCGAAACGTTACAAAAAATATTTCTATTTCAATGTCGAATTCTCTTTAACGTATTCACGAGCAATACCCCCTCGGCACCGAAATGCAAATGTTTGTAGGCCGATTTTTATATCCCCTCCCTTTATTTATTATAGCTCTGCAATTAAACTTGTTCACGTCTCGTTGTTCCGATCGATCGATCGCACTAATATAATACGGTGGTGCACTTTTATTTAATCACACGCAACACCCATATCGATCCCTGTCCTACGTTTATGTATCGAATCGTCTCCACAAAAATTTACACAAAACGCGTAAACACTAAATTATTCTGAATTATTCAGCATTTTTTTTTCATATACCAAAATAAACATAAACAAAAAGTTCAATCATATGAAGACAAACCTTAAAGCACTTAAATCTCCTAAATCCACTTTCTTCCTGTCATGTTTGTGTTAGTGTAATCCCACCACAGTCAAAAATGCTGATTATTTGGTGACAGTTTCTAAAATAATAATTATATTATTAGAATCTAAAGATTTGTAGTCACTTTGTAGCGTCATTATTAATAAGTTAATACTTCTAACTTTGCTTAAAAAATGTTAATAATTAATAAAATATTATTATTTAATTTTTATATTTTTATTCTATTTTATTGTTTTTTCACATGAATAACTATACATTTTTCTTACAGGAGGCCCTGAGGAAAATATTTTCCCTCAAGGCCTATACCATCTTTGGGGATGCGGTGTGGATCCTTTTAGAGGATAGGAAGGTTGTAGGATGGAGGAAGTACAGAGGACGACAGATCATTCCGGAGCTGAGCTGTTGAACACGATAACGAGTCGTAGAAGCGACCCGTTCTCGTGTGATAAATATCAACCACGTGCAAATATTGGGCACGCGTTTTGCGTATTTCCTGACCATGCGCCGGTGCCGAAGGGATCAATAACGCTAGTTAATCAGAGCATTTTCCATTAAAATACCGGCAGAACAACGACAGTATTCCCACCTGACGTATGTGCTCCAAAGATTGCGATCCGTTTGTTAAGATAGGCGAATCTATCAAACGGACCGCCGGTTTCTGCACGGAGTCAAGGGTTTTTTCAGATATTTTGGGGTTCCCGACCAGAGGTGGCTGCCAAATTAGTACGTCGAATATTATTAATATAAATTTTATAATAATAACTTAGCGTTTCTTGATTTTTTTTTAATTTTTAGCATAAGTTTTAAAATTATATTTTAATTTTTCATTTTTTTTCCATTTTTAATTAATCACTTACTTACTTTCATTACTTATTGTTAATTTTTGTTTATGTTTTAATTTGTCTATTCTTACATTATTAATTTATATTTTATCGTTTGTCTATACTACATTAAGAGTAACGGCTTGAGGCCAAAATACTAACCTAAAGCTAATGATTTTTTTCTTCATCAAAAGTATAGTAAATATCTAGTACGGATTAGAAGTAATTTATTTATTTTTGTTTTAAATTATGATACATAGGCCATTAAAGGAGTTGATTTTTCACGATTTTAGAGGCACCTTTAACAATTATTTGGGGGCTAACGGTTTTGTAAAAAAAAGTTTTACCCCGTTTACTTTTAAAATATAATGAAATATAAATTTTTTTTAAATAAAAGATATTAAAATAAGCATTATGGTGGACTTCAAATTTAAATAAAAATAACCCTCCATGGTCGAGGGGTAAGGCTCTCGACTACGATTCGGAAGGTCGCGGGTCGCGTGCGCAACAAAATTTTATTTAATTAATTTGTGCTGTTTCACAATTAATTAATAAAAAAATAATGTATAGTATATATTTGCGCACGTTCCAGAGTGGAAGATACTCTCAGTATCGCCCTGGTTAAAGACCACCATTCAGAATTGAAAAGTTGCTTGAAATGGCTTTTAGCCGCGTTTGGTGACCAGATCTGAATAGCCAGGCATTTCCCCACCTTCCTATTCCCTTCTCCTTCCCATCCCCTATACCTTCTGCCTCACAACATTTCCCAGTTGGGGATGTCATAGACTCACTGGCTCCAGATGGTTGGGAGCAGTTGAGACTCTTGTGCGGTATTCATGTAAAAAAAAAAACAATTTACGTTGGAACACAAATTTGCTGTACATAATTTAAAGTATCGAACCGAAAAAAGGTTTTTTTAAACATTTTTATTTACGTAATCATATTTAGATAGCAAATATGATAATTTAAAAAATATGTAATAATAATAATAAGAGTTAATTTCTATAGCGCAGTTTTGTGAAGGTTCACCTCAAGTGCGCATATAATAAACCCGCAAATAATTTGCTGAATTGCCTGAAAAAAATTTTTTTCATGACCTGTACTTCATAATTTAAAACAAAAATAAATAAAATACTTATCATGCGTACTAGATATTTACTAAACTTCTAATTTTTTTTTAAAAATACATCATTCAGTTTGGATGGGTGTTTTGGCCAAAAAGGATTTTAATCCAAAATTAAGTTTTACTCGTATATGAAACAGGCAGCGCTGCTGTTACTCCTAAGTACACTGTTTATCCTGATGCTTTGCTTACGAAACATGTTGATATTTAAATATTAAAAAAAAGATGTAAACAAAGTGGTTCTTATTAATTTATTAATTTAAATATACGGAAACAACGATAAGGCTTACTTTATTATTTCTCGACGTTGTGATAATAGTCAAAGCTCCTTAGCTATGTTGAATATAAGGATACAAGCTTAAAATATAGACTTTTACATAGAAATTTCATGACGCTAAAACTCACCGTTCACGAGTTTTACTTGAGAGATAAGAACAGCTTTTATGCTTTTCAGTTTAGAAAAGGAACTTTATATTTACTGCTAAAATATTGAACAAAGAGGGGAGGAACAATTTTTACCCTATCTTGTCATGTCAGATCTCTGAAAAAACTTTAACGCCGAACAAGATAGTGATTAATTTCGTTCTATCCGAGTGCTCTCTTTGAGCCTTCTCTATCTTAAGGGTGCGGCAGGAGAACGAAAGGGGGGTAGGTTTTAAAGCACTGTTTACCATACCATACCCCTAAGTTCGAAAATAAATATTTCTTACAGGCTTCAGAATATCTTTTCAAATATTCCGATCCTTTCATTATTGAGGGAGGAGGATTTAAAAAGGGTGCTAGGTAATTTAATAAAACTCCACGGGAGTGAAACGCCATTTTTCCTCATTCCTCATCCATTCGTATTTAATTTTTCATCAGTTTAGTGGAATGGGTACAGCGCAGTGGGGGTCTGTCAATCTTCCGGCGTCTGTAATTAGAAACTCAAGCCACCCGCGCGTAAATATTTTTTTCTTTCTGTCAATTCCAAACTGTTTGAGTTTTGATTCTTAATACAACTGCCACTCTTTGGGTTGTATTCAATAAAAAAATATACAAGTATATCTATAAATGATCGAATTAATGTGAAATTAGATTAATCTCTAAAGTTGTATTTAAAATCAGCCTCTAAGGCTTTGCGCAACGAAGTAAGTTAACAATATGAGTTATCTATTTGACGCCTCCATGGTCTAAGGCAGGGGTCGGCAACGGCTCGCGAGCCACATACGGCTCTTTGGATGTGAAGCTGCGGCTCTTTAGTTCCATACGCAATGCTATTTATTGTTGGCAAGAAAAAAAATTGTGGCTCTTTAAAAACTTTGACATTTTGTGAATTTTAATTTTCGACTCTTCCGACTCAAAAGGTAGCCGACCTATGGTTTAGGGGTAAGGCTCTCTACTACGAATCCGAAGGTCGCGGGTTCAAATCCCGGCGTGCGCAAGTAAATTTTATTTAATTAATTTATGCTGTTTCACAATTAATTAATTAAAAAATAATATTTAGTATATATTTGCGCACGTTGCAGAGTGGAAGATACTCTCAGTATCGCCCTGGTGAAAGACCACCATTCAGAATTGAAACCTAAACCGGTTGGATTGTGCATCCTATAAAGTGATGTTAAAAATGTTTTTAACAAATTAATAATAATGAATAATTAATAATCGTAATAACAATTTCAAATCTCTTAATAAAAAAATATATATACACCTATAAGTATACATATTTATTCAAATTTAATTATATCTAACCACAAGGTGACAAAAAAAACAGCTGTACTTAACAGGGAGGCGTAATTAAAAAGGGGAATTCCTTAAGTATTACACGAAGTGCGAGCTGGAAAAATGAGTATCGGAAAGGTCAACAATAAAAAATTACAAATAAGTAAATGAATGTCTTTAAAATAAGTTACTTCTTTTAGTTACTAATTTTAAATAAAACTCACAGGTAACGAAATCGCCCGCCCACGGGGGTGAAGTCGATCACACTTTGATATTCAGTGAGAAGAAAAATATCGAGGTACCTAATTCGAACAATGAATGTTACCATAGCTTTTTTATAAAACTATTTAACAGAATAAAAGTAAGAACATGATTTTTGAACGACTTCACCACGGATTACGGTACCAATGATTTTTTAACAACCCTTTCAGATTTCAAACAATTTAAATGTAAATACAGTTAGCAACGAATCTTTGATTACTGTAAGCATAATGTAATAGCAAATCAAACATCAAACAATGCTTTCTATCTCAAACTTTTCTGAATGCAATCAATTTTGAGAGCAAATGCGTTTATTTACAGATTGTAGTTACTTAAAATTCATGATTGGGAAACATGACAGCAAAGTCTTTATTTATGACCGAAACTGCATCTCTTAGGTCTACATTCACCACAACCGTCTATCTACTTCACTTTCTCCCAAGTCGGAAGGCAGACCCGCAGTGCAGTTACAACGTAACACCTTGCATTTCTGTTAATGTCGATTTGCAACTGGCGACAGAGCAGTGCGTTTTAACCCACTCAGCGCGATTATCTTAAGTGCAATAATGGTTCACACTTTAAAAAATAAACACTTTACAATTGACATTAACTACGTAATGTTGGTAATTATGGTGCTTAACCCTATTATTATCATGGTTGTTTTACAAATTTACAAAAGGATAATTTTGGCGCCGATAAAGTGAGGAAATGTTAAGTAATAATTAGTGAAAACTTGTTATTTCATTTCAGAGGAATTTTCTTTTTTTTTTCATTTTGTTTAATGCGTGTGCCATTTACCTTTATCAGCGTGAACTGCATTCATTCTTAACTCAAACCCTATTACGGTTTCTGAAAATATCTAATTAACCAAAAAAAAGTAACTGGTTAACGGTCAACACCCAAAAATACACTCGAGAAATACTACAAATGATACCTGTAAATTATATAGGGTAATTAGGAAAATGTATAATATTTCAAGACACAGTAATCCTCAAACCGTAATCTTTTAAATTCTATGTGAAATACGTATTGGTAAAACGTTCAAATTTGCTTTCACTGGTTTTCGAACTGCACCTATTTTTAGATATTTCGGGATGTATTTTATAGAATTTAAAGATAACTGTTTGAGAATTTTCGTCTTTTGAAAGCTTAACCATTTTTTTAGCAACTCGTGTGGAATATACAGATAAATCATTTGTGGTATTGCTTGAATGATATTTAGGGCCATTTTTAGTGCTGGCCCTTAATATATAAGTTTGGTTCGTTTTTGGTTTCCAAGGCAACAATGCATTGGAAAGGCTTAAAAACAATTTCATTGACATCTTTAAAGCCTATGGAATTGATTTATAAAGACCATGAAGAATTTGTCAATTTATGCTTTTTATTTATTTTTTAATATTTGTTTCATGTGTGATTCACCGACTACCTTATTATTATTATATTTTTTTAACCTTTTGTATATATTTATTATATTTAAAAAATATATATATAATTGTTACATATATATTTTGTATGGATTGTGTGGGACTGCACTAACCTCCCCACATACCGGAATAAATATTTAATTATTTTTTATTAATTGATAAACTAAAGTTTTTTTTTTTTTAAGACAAGATTTTTGTGCATATCGCAAAGGGTAACAATTATTTTTATAAACAATAATTATTAGCCTGAAACACTCATCCAAATTGAAAAAACCTTCCGAGAAAAGATAAATGTCGCCGACAGGACGATTTAATTATTTATTTATTTATACACAGTGTGTGTAAAATGTTGGATACAGAAAATAGAATGTCAAGAAGTGGCCACAGAGATTCGAACATATACAATGACTCCGTCGTCAAAATTATTTCAAGACTTTGGAAGTCAATCGTAAACTATGCAGAATATTAAAAAAGCTGTACATTTCCTGAAATCCGTACGAACGTATACATAAACCCAATGAAAGCAACTCAAACTAAAAAATGACAAGTAAATTAACAAAATTGAAACACCAGACTTTATAATCGGATCGAATACCATCTCTCCGTTAACCAGATTTAAATAATGAAATTCAGTTTTCAGTACAGAATTTTTTCCAAGTTTTAGCTCCACGCAGCCAAATTGGCAAAAACTTGTAGGTACAGCTGTAGCTATACGGCGAGTAGGCATGATGCATATTTGTATGAGTGGGTACATTAATGTCAGAAGATATTTATAATGGGGCAGGTGATTCACGTCGACTGCGCATGCGTTACTTACTGCCAACAAGTACCTAAATGATAAATAACAGAATCATTCGGAGGTTTTTGCAAGACTGGTAAGCTGCAAATTATTGGATAAACCTGAATAAAGGTGTAAATGAAATAAAATATCGGCAGAGACAATTATTTGAAATTATTTTATTGGAAGTAAATGTCTTATCTGTCTTAAAAATGTGGTTTAATTCTTAAAATATTTTACGAATATAAATTAATTGCTAGGCTACCTAATTTTTTTTCTCGGTAGTTTGGTCCACAGAACTTTCCTTAGAGAATTAATACCATTATCATCAAGATCCTATGTTTTATGGCTGCCTTCTTTTGAAAGTATCCGGTTATTAAAAATGACCCGATGTAAATAAGTCTCGATAGCCTGCATTAATAGAGGCACTTGTCCCGATAAGACTAGAGGATCCGCGTTCGAATCTTAGTCGCGACCTTTACCTTTTTTTCTGTGTATTCGTCAATTTCATAGTTTCGTTGAGAATTGTTGATATTATTTTCTTCAATGATTTAATATTACAATGGGGTTTATAAGCCTCAATAATATAATCCTATTTAATTGAATAAAAATACAGCTGAATTGTACACTTCGTGTTGTACTAAAATTCATCAAATTAAATGGTGCACATGTTCCAACAACATATTCAACTTTAAAATATATGCATCTAGTCGCAGGCCAAAAATATTGTACTTGAGTAACCGCCAACCTCAGCGGTAGGTACCGTAATTGTAATTATTATTAATTCCCACTTAAGTGTATAAATACCTCGTCTAAGCGGTAAAGCAAAATAAATCTAACATTTGATTTACCTCTCATGGATGTTGAGTGAAAAAGAAGCAGAGAGAACTTGCGTCTTAATTAAGCATTTCACTACTGAAATAAATAAATCAAATGCAGGTTGATTTACGAGCATCTGTATCTCAAAATAACCAAACCACGGTTTCGCAATCTCGTACCACATTGCAACACGCATCTAGTGTTTCTGACATTCGAGCTTTTAACGGATCCAAGGAGAGTAGACCACATGACAAGAAATAAAACAAGGAGACCCAAAATAAATTTTTTTTTAATCATTGTAGAAAATAATATTATCATAACCTAAATGAAACATGAAAACGGAAAAAAAACTACAGAAAATAAAAATATTTCAGTCGCATCTGGGACTCGAACCCAGGACGTCTGCCTCTCCGGGGCAACCGCTGAACATGATGATTTATATGAGACATCTATTGACTTTTTATAAAAGTCTAAAGAATATATTAAAATTTTAATTATTAATTATTTTTATTGAGATTTTTTTTTCTACAATTATTAAATATTAAAATGAGGTTTTTAAATCTTAATAAAAATAATTAATAATTAAAACTTGAAAACTTTTATTTTGTCGGTGGTCGGGCTCCATTCCTTAAACAGTAATTACAATTAGTTTTATGGATATGGATGTCAGTGTCAATTTCGTGACATTTTGCAATAATGAGATGTGATTATAAAATTAAATACGTGGGGTACATTTAATATGTAGTCACGGAGATCGTTAGCAGAGGAACTGGTGAGCACAAGTTTGTATTTGGTACGATTTATCAAGCGTATAATATGGACCAGTTGTGAAAACTAAAAAGAAGTTACGAGAAGCTACTTAATATTTAATTTAACTTATTATTTGTATTATTCTTGATTGAACTACTTTAAATACGACAGAAAAGGTGTGGGTCTCTCTCAATATTGAATACGAATGTACCTAAATAATTATATTCTGAACTAAGCAAAGAAAAGTCTTTTAAAGGCATCTTTAAATTATAAAAACAAAAATTATTGCAGAACTTAATAAGAACGTTTTTAAAATTGATAAAGGTATTTTAAAATATTGCAAAATAAACGCTTTAAGAATAATGCAGTAACTATGTATTAATAACATTTAATAACCGAGCTCCATTAAATAAAGTGTTTCAAAAAAATATATTAATTTAGACAACCGAGTTTTTGAACTATTAGGTTTGACTAATTCGATGCAATTCTGGTAAGAATCGGGGACTTGTCAGTTAGCCAAAGACATATGTCAAGGATTTTGAGGTGAAATATATTGTCCGGAAATGATTACATATTAACAAATCTCAATTGAAAAATGAAACAAAAAAAGATGTCGGTCGCAAGAAGGAATCGAACCTAAGACCTCTTTCTTACCGGAACAGGTAATTAGACATATCATTTATTTATCTACTTGAAGTGCAGTCCACAATGGAGTGCTGAGACCAAATTGGCAGTGAGGCATGGAACTGGCAGAAGAAGAATGAAAGTACACTAAGTGCTGTTGAAGTGAAATCTCTCAGGCGAATGTGCGGTAAAACCATACATGATCATGTCAAAAATGTTGAGATTGGCAAGGATGCAAGGCGTAACGAGTAAGATTAAGAAATGGACCCCTAGATGGTTTGAACATGTAGAGCAAATAAACGAAAAAAAAAGTGTAAGGAGAATTGAGAATTGTGAATGGAAGAAGAAGCCGAGGACGCCCAAATAAGACATGGCACGATCGAGTGAATCAAATACTTGAAAAGTCAGAATAACAGAAGAGAATGTATAAAACGATGCATGAATGTGAATGCGGGGAATCGGCGTGATGGTCAGTTAGTTAGTCAGTTAATTGGAACAAAACTGTTCTTATTACATTTCTCCTTATCGCTGTGTAAAAATCCCCTGAACAATTCGAAATTCTTTTTTTCTTGAAGCTTCAATTTCTTTAGTCTTTTCACGGGAAATTAATCTCCTATCGTAAACCTTCGCTAATGAGGGGTTGCTAGCTGGTCCTAGCATCTACCCCCTGCGGGGGGGTTAAACTGCGGAGCTTTTCAAATATAGTTTTATTTTAGTTTAATGTTTTGATTAGATATGACGCAATCTCTTTAATTTCAAATATATTTCTTTACTTGTATATATACGCCCATGGGGAATACAAATAATTATATATTGTATTCTATGAACTAACAGTCTAAATAAATAATACAAGTAAAAAGTTATGAGATTTGTTGGAAAAAAAATAACACTAAAAACAGAGAAAATATTTAGAAAAATGGACCACCTAAATAATGAAAGAAAATGTCAGTACCTATCTACTCACTTTTTATTTTCTTCATTCATGCCCAATATTAGGGAGAAATAAAAAATAAACATTAATTATAACAGTGGTATAAACTAAGTATTTCTTATTAATTTTATTAATAATGACCCCACAAGGTTAATATACATTTATTGAATAAAATACTCGTACATAAAATTTAAAAATACATATATGTATGAGTAAAAAATAATAAGGTATTAGTAAAGGCTTAGAAGTAGAAGATTAACTAACTTTTTGGATATTATAGTAATAATATAGTACAGCAATAAACAAAAATAAAGGATATAGTGAAAAAGAACGGAAATGTTTGGAAGGCCCAACTAAAATTAGTTTTTAGACTAGAAGAAGTGTTTAGTTAAATTAAATCGTTAACCATCCCCTTGATACAGCGCCCTTGAGGTGATTTTTCACAAAAACGGTGCTATATAAATCGTCCAAGTAT
This sequence comes from Halesus radiatus, assembly GCA_022606495.2. NCBI lineage: Eukaryota > Metazoa > Arthropoda > Insecta > Trichoptera > Limnephilidae > Halesus > Halesus radiatus. The sequence goes on along the minus strand of JAHDVE020007374.1, from coordinate 100,169 downwards.
TATTATTATTATTATTGATTGTTTTGCGACTAACAAATGTTTTAACTAATTATTTTGGAAGAAATTATAGTAATGTTCTACTTTTATTAATTTTTAACAATAATTGAATTAAATAAAGAGATTTGTAAGGTTTCAATTTTTTCCATAATCTACATTTACTTTATAGACAGGAGAGCGACATACTGTAAGCAGTTTAAATGAGATCCTTGAGGCGACTGCGTGGAATCTCATCTACGACGATCAAATAAGAACGCTTAAACTATTTGAAACATCCAACAAATGGATGGATATCCGTAGAAGATATGACACGCAGGTGGGTGGAAAAAAAAGTAAAAGATGTTCCAGTAAGACAGGACAGCATCAAGTTTTCAAATATTTTAGTAGGTATAGAAATATTACAATGTATACCTCATTAAAATCCACGCCGAAGAAGAAGCTCCAGGAAAAATTGAGGGTAGAAAACTAACGAGCTGAAAATGACCGCGGAATTTTCAATTAAAGGCTTAATTAGGCAACAAAACGACGCGGCTAATGATGAATAAAAATGCCTTCGTGGGGAGAACACATCTCCGCCATAACCGCCGAATCATGAAAAACCTACGCGCATAAGCTAGGGGTGGTTTAAGGTTTATTTTATTAAATTATCGTAAAATCGGAGTCTTAAACTGCCTTTAATTTTACTTTAGAAGTTGAAGTGTAACAAGATATTATGTCTTCAATAAATGTATAATTATTTTGCGGTGTCATTAATAAAATGTATAAGAAATACTTTATTCAATTTTTTTTTATATTGAAAATCCTTATAACGAAACTTTGCAATCATCATAAGGATAGCAGCCAATAATATGGGATTTATAAAAATGGAGGATAATATTAACAAATCTTGAACATGAAGTATGATATCGGTGTAAATGGCGTAAATTGAACTGGTCTCATTAGCTAAGTTGGTTAAGCGGTTACCCCGGATAGGTAGAGATCCTGGGTTCGAGTCCCAGATGCGACTGAAATCTTTTTAATTTTTGTTGTTTTTTAGATTTCGTGGTTCATTTGGGATGTGTTAATATTATCTTCTTCGATGATTAAAAGAAATACTTTGTTTACACCGCTGTTATAATACATATTATTATTTCTCTCTAATATTGGGCATTAATAAAGAAAATAAATAATTAATAGATAAGTTCTGACATACTGTATATCCTAATGAGGGAAGCTTCGCTTCAGAAACATGTTGACATTTACATATTAAACAGCGGTGTAAACAAAGTATTTCTTATATTTCTTAAGATATTATGTCACTATATTTATTTAAAAAATCTGAATTGTTAGGAATGTTAATTATTGTTATTGTTCTAATTCGTAAAGCTCCGCGTAATTATTGTTTTAATTTAAAGAAAAGCATTAATGTTTTTTTAAGAATTTTACTTTGTCTTTATTATTGTGACTGCCGTTTCGACTTTCAAAGTTATTTTCAAACTGTCGTTAGGCCACATTGAGGCGACTTAATTTTATTTACCCCTACCTAATTTTTATTTTTGTAATAAAAATATGTAAAAAATATTTTTAAAATTTTTAAAAAATAATTGAAATGTAGGTACATTTTAGATGTGTATCTAGGATATTATTACCGTAGTATCCTAAAGCATGCTGAAGAAAATGTTTCAGATAGAAAATATTGATATACGAGTAGATTGTATTATTTTCAACACCAAATAGGTCCGTTAATATTGTTTTGCTATAAAATAACGTGACTAATGATCCCTACTGCCCGGAGCCAGTTGGATTATGGCATCCCCAATTTGGTGAGTGTTTTTAGGTGGGGTGGGAAGGGGGAAGACTAATTATATAAGGGAAACGTTTACTGGTAAGTTGGAAAACCTGTAAATCTGGCTATTTAAATCTAGTCAGAAAACATGGTGAAAATCAAAATGGAGCAACGATTCGACTCTGAAGGGTACTCTTACTTCAACGTCTTTTTCCCGTAATTTTACTTTAGTTTTTGCAATTGGGTAATTTAAATTGAATACAATCACTTTCTCTTATTGTTTTATTGATACTCGGATCCATGTCTAAACGTAAAACTATAAATACTAATATATTTCATAATTATACTTTTGGAGCATTAAGCAGAAGTACCATACTTTAAGAACTGCTTTACATAATTTTATTTATTCACTTTTTGTATTTTTTTTGTTCTTTATTTCCAATGTTGTCATCTTATTGGTCAATGATATAACTCAGTAACATTGTTTAACATGTACTTGAAAGACTGTTTATAACGCAAGTAAATTAAATAAAAATCGTTGAAAAGGAGTTGATAAATGCTTTGAAAGATTTGGCTATACCTTATAATGCTAAACTCATTTCCTTTGGTATAATTAATCTGTTTCCAAATGTTCCATCAACTTGTTGTAAAGAAATAATTGTAAATATTTTAAATTCTTTTGATTTAGATAGAGATATGGATCAATGACCTGCATCTCTTGTTCAATATGTGTCTTAATCAAAACCATATCAAATAAAACGACTGTGTATACCAACAAAACGGGGGTTTACCCGTGGGTGCTCCAACTAGCTCAGTATTGGCAGATATTTTTTATGGATAATCTGGAAAATATTTTTGAAACTCATAATTCACATCTGTTAAATAATGTTCTTATTTTGGTATGCAGATTATGTTTTCTGTATTTGAACAGGAGCATGGCAGCAACTTACCAAATTCAACTTATAAATGTATTCCATTTAAGTATTCAATTTACTTTAGAGATAGGCAGAAATGCATCGGTTATTTTTTTTAGACTGAACACTTACTTCATTAAATAATAGAATCGAATTTAATATTTACCGTAAAGTAATATTTACTATCTAAATTAGCAAAAATTAAAAAAAAAAGATCTAAATAATAGTTACACCGAACACTTAATAGAAAAAAATAATAATAATAAATTTAAACTCATTTCTGCTTATAAAATTTTAATCGATACATCTACAAATAAATAATATAATTTTAAACAATCCCTTCAAATGGCGTAAAATCTTGTACATATCAAACTTTTCTGCACTTAAACCTGCCCACCCATATTATACCCGCATTCTACATACCATAGGTAAAATCCTAAAAATACTAAAGATAAGAATCATAAATTAACTCACTCAGGTATTTACAAACTATGTTGCAATGACTGTCCTTCATTCTACTCGTACATAGGTAATAAATCCCGTGATATGAATATCAGAATCACGGAACACTTGAGGTGTTTAAAAAACAATAATTTTTCGGAGATGCCAGTCTTCTCATTTCAACCGATCATATTTTTAACAAAGATACAGGGGTGCAAATTCTTCACCGTAATAATAAAGCCAAAAAAATTATAATTTAGAAGCACTGAAATCATAAACATTAATTCTAGTGTGTTGAATAACCAAGTGAATTTATCGTATAGTCCTCTTCTAGATATTTTTCCAGTGAATCGCTTTGTTCCTTCAGAAAACCCCCTAATTACCCCTTTCCCTTTGGTCGGCTCTACTCCAACACCTAAATATTCATGTATGTCTGTCATTATTTTGTATCTTAGTTTAGTCTTAACATAGTCCTGTCTAAGGAAGGGTACTTCCGAAACTGGTCGATTATTATATATTAAATTGAAGTGGTTCAATATAAATTTATAACGTTTATACTGTGAAATAAAAAGTGTTTCTACCAGTTTTTCTGATGGTTAATATTTGATTGTCATCCCAACTAAATCTGTAAGTGTATAATATATAATTATCAGTAATACTGATTTTTTTGACAAATTCAAACAATTTGAATATAAATTAGCGAAAATCATAAAAATCCACGATACGCCACTGGTACTCACAGAAGTATTGCAAGTTAAGACCCTATTAGGATTATTAAGTACCTACTCTAAATCCTCGTCATTTAGCATAAAAAATCTTATTTGGAAAGGAATAGCATTTTTATACATTAAAAGTCAATCTAGGGATCGTAACTCGGCCGACTAAAATCGTTTAAGGATTGCGTAATTCGCATCTAAATGTTTATGAGATTCCCCGCTGTCGTTATAGGGCTGGTTTTATGTCGCATACACTAACGCCAAAATTTTGGTACAGGTATAAAAAATGTTTTCTTTAAAATCGGTCTGCTTCTCGTATGGGACCATATGAGACTCATTTAGAGTTTTGTGATTATTTAGTTGGATAAAAATGAATGTAATAAATAAGATTAACCTTGTTTAAACCACCGTTTTTAACATGTAAACATAAAAAATTAATAGTTTAAATTTAATACTTCGGTAAATCATTTTATTAATAGTAGACAGGAATATAAATTAAATATTGTATATCAGTGTTGAAGAGGCGGAAAAACCATCGGCCACGCATAAAACGCACGATGCGTCCATTACTGCCGGCAGACCACCGGCTACTACTGACGATCACGCATTGAGGCACAACGAACAAAACTACACTCTCACTACCGCACCACAAAGCAAGTTAGCAAAGCACGCAGACATTCGTATATATTAACAATTTTTTTCCGAATTTCATTTTTTTTTTTTTTTTCTGTTGCGTTCCATAAATACTTTTATAATATAATTTAATCGGTTTATCTAATACAAAAAAGGATGAATCTCTAAAATAAAAACTCTATATTTAGTATGTTTACTGAGATATTAAAATCCGACGGCCTCCATGGTCGAGGGGTAAGGCTCTCGACTATGAATCCGAAGGTCGCGGGTTCAAATCCCGGCGTGTGCAAGTAATTTTTTTTATTTAATTAATTAAAAAATAATATATAGTATATTTGCGCACGTTCCAGAGTGGTAGATACTCTCAGTATCGCCCTGGTGAAAGACCACCATTCAGAATTGAAACGTTGCTTGAAATGGCTTTTAGCCGTGTTTGGTGACCAGATCTGAATAGCCAGGTATTTCCCCCACCTCCCTCTTCCCCTTCTCCTTCCCCTCCCCAATACCTTCAGCCTCACAACATTTCCCAATTGGGGATGCCATAGTATCACTGGCTCCAGACGGTTGGGAGCAGTTGAGACTCTTGTGCGGTATTTATGTAAAAAAAAAATTCCAGACATCCGAACTCAACTGACAGCCCCAGCAAAGAAAGCTTAAATTATAGACGGAAAGCAATCTTCGTACTTTGCTTTACTAAATTGATAAACACGGCATTCTCACTTCAAACATTCTACTATGTTCCTGAAATAGTAAGATTGATGAGATGATTGACGGATTATAGTCGATAATCTCATCTCACGCCTCTGTAACGGGTTACATATCTGGTTTTCGTGGCTTTTTTGTTTCACTTTATGTTTCGAATCGATTGAATTTTGTACGCAATTCAACAAATAAAAATATATATTTAACTGGAAATTCGTAGTGAGATTTGTTACGTGATGAGGTTAATTTCCTTAATAAATAGTTAATCACAACTGGAAAAAACTGGCAAACCTAAAAAATAAACGAGATAAGCGTCTCCCTGGTGTCAAGAAGTGAATCTGCATTTGATGTCATTTAAGTACCGTACCGCCGACAGGAAAAATAAAATTACACACATTCAGCAGACGGATCCAATTTAAAATCCAATCTCGGCCACATCTGGGGAAGAGGCCCCGCTTATCCCGGCGATAATATGAAAAACTAAGTAGATTGAGAAATGTTCACCAATGTTTACTCAAGGTTTGGTGAAGTAACGAGTATACGATCTTGAATATTATGTAGGTATTTTTCTCTCCCTCTAGCGAAGCGAATTTAAAATATTGAAATATATTTTTGTTATATTTCTACAGATATCTAATTTATTTGTTCGAATCCAACGCATATCTTCACAGCTATATTCCTTAATGGGGAGCCATAGCATCAATAAATTTGTATAGCTTTTCTATCTGCAATTGTTAGGTATACGCAAATATTTTCATAAAATTAATAAAAAATATTTTGTGTGCACCACTTTTTGAGATAAAAATATCAACAATCCCCGCTTTCGAAACATGTTGATATTTATATATTAAACGGTGGTGTAAACAAAATATTTCTCATTAATTATATTAATAATGACACCAAAAAGTAATTTTACATTCTTTGAAGAAAGCATCTATTTTCAGCTAAAAATGTCATGAGATATGAACCTTTGAAATATCTGTAACTACGAAAAAAAAAATTAAACGTATATTTCATTTATTCAGAAATTAAAAAGTTGCCAAAAAACAGTTAACTCGTGTAACCAACCGGGTAGTAATTACTTGTTATTTTTTATGTACCTATTACCTTATAAAAATATTTACATCTAACCATTTGTAAAAATTATGTCAAAAAATTATAATATCTTAAACAATCTCTTAACAAAATAAGTGATGTTATAAAATAAAGGTGCTCTTATTTTTTCATCCCTCACTTTTTCAGCAGTCTTTATTTTTTCAGTGAAAAATCTTACAATCTCTAGTATTTCCATAACAAAGGGTCTACGGTTAATCTACTGTTGTCAATGGTCACTTGTGATCAGCTTCGCTAGAGGGACTTAAGATTAATGCGCAATTTGATAACAAAAGGAAGGGAAATTGAGAATTTTCTTTTCGACACGAGAGCTCCCATTGTGTCCGAGGTACCCTTCAGATTGCCTTCATTTCCCAGTAGGAAAATGTTAATCAAAAATGCTACTCCGATTTCAAAAACCGTCCAAGAATTAAAGATGTAAATCGGGGCTTTTGTGATGCTGCCGTTTTAACAGCTCATTAAAAATGTGTAATCATTTTCCAAATGATGACTGAATAGATTCAAGAATCGGGGAGGACTTTTATTTTAAGCATGATACCTCGGGTGTGATTGAATAATCGCGTTATGGCATATTATTGATAAAAATTAAAAATTCTTTTTAAAATCCGCCAAATTTTCGACAAATATAATCTCAAAAGACAATTAGTACTTACATCATAACAGATTTCGCCGGCTACGAAAAGTTTCAAGTTTGCGAGATAAACTGTCGGAAATGAAAAAAAAACAGGCTGAACTTCCGAGTTGGCACAATAGTGTAATTATACTGAAGATTTTAGGTACGATACACCGGGATGCAACTGACATAAGGTGTCGATCAAGTTAATACTATGAAAAAATAGTTGTAATTTTGAAACACGTAGTGGATGGCCTAAACATAGTGAAGGTCGTTCATTTCTTTATGTTTGTAAATATATTATATTAATAGCTGCTTATTTATTGTTTATAATTTAAAGTAAATAATCTCCAATAATGTTCCATTAACATATTTTGAAAAAACACAACCATTTCTTCAAATTGCGTAAAGGTACAAAAATAACAACAAGATGAAACAGAAACTAATTCACACTTTTAATAAAAACATTTGAAAAAATGAAGCCGACTTATCACAATTATATTTCTGTTAATTGTTGGAATCAGAGTATGAGAAAAGTTAATGTTTAAATTCTTACTATTCATTTTTAGAAATACAATTTAGCAGGAAACAGTAATAAGACCACTTTCCATCTCAATCTCCTTTGTCATCACCACCTCCTTCAGTTTCACAACAATCTCCAAATCAAAGATGTTAGAGATGAGGTTATGAGGTTTAGCTTTAATGTATCTGTCATAAATGCAAAGTTTGTACAATTATAATTTGTTTGTGAAACATTTTTTTTTAAATTAAATCCAGTTCTTCGAATTAAACAAAAAACAATTAATGAATCATTTTAAACATATTTGTTGTATTTTGTGAATACGATCTATACTATCGATGTATTTACTATAATATGTTATTCAACTGTGTCACTATTATAATTTCAGTTTTATTCATAAAATAAGTAAAAGCCCGCAAAAGGCGTATATAATATAATAAATAAATTACATAAAGATGCAATATATTGCCTAATACCAAATACATTCAGAAGAAATAATGCTAAGGAAATATTTCAACTTCGTCCTGGCGGTCCGTACAATGCATGTGAGCCGCTTCCAATTACCAAACAAATAATTAAGCAATAATTATTAGCCTGAAACACTCATCCAAATTGAAAAAAAATCTTCCGAGAAAAGATAAATGTCGCCGACATTTATCTTTTCTTGGAAGGTTTTTTTTTCAATTTGGATGAGTGTTTAAGGATAATAATTATTGTTTATAAAAATAATTGTTACCCTTTGCGCTATTCACAAAAATCTTGTCTTAAAAACTTTAGTTTATCAAATAATAAATAATTAAGCAGTTAAAAGGTGAAAATAAAGTGTATGAAATCAATTGTGACTGTAATAGTGTATTCGGGGATTCCCATATTAATGGGAACATTGGTTCAAGTATTTATTGACTTAATCATTGAAGAAAATAATATTATCATAACCTAAATGAAACAAGAAATCGGAAAAAAAACAACAAAGAATAAAAAGATTTCAGTCGCATCTGGGACTCGAACCCAGAACCTCTGCCTATCCGGGGCAACCGCTTTACCAACTTAGAAAATGAGACCAGTTCAATTTATGTCATCTTCATCGATACCATATCTCAAATGCAATATTTTTCAATATTGTTCTCCATTTTTAATCCCATATTATTGGCAGCTATCTTTATTATGATGTAGCAGAACGCGAAGATCCTTGACTCTGGGTGGAAAAACTGAAGATCGAAAACCTAGCAAAAGGCAAAACAGAAACGTTTATATTTACAGGGGTTTTTTTTCATATTTTCTTTCCTCTTTCATAACTTTATCAGTCTCATAATAATCCCAAAAAAACATCGTAGTTTGATTCCGTTCCGGCGAATGTGAATGTGAATGCGAATGTGAATGTTATTAAAAAAAAGGTATTATGTAGAAGAGCAAATTTGAAAAAAAGGCTGTAAAATTATACACAATTTCCGGTGAAGTTGGAATACAAATGTTGTATATTTTTTTGGTTCTAGAGCCATCTTACAATAAACAATTTCCTGGATAAAATTGTTCTTTCATTCTCATATTTATTTATTTAACGCCCATTGGGGTTGTACAAAAATCAATACATAATGTAGAAAAAAAAATTAAGTAGGTACATAATTTTATAATTAGACTGTTTTTATGCGACAATTCTAACTGACATTTGATTTAATTATGTATTCCAAACCATAACAGACATCAAAGGCTATTTTTTTTTAAATAAAAGCAACATATTGAAATTAATATTATTATATACTAATTTTGCATTAGCTACGTGTCTGGAAAAAAACTCATTCTGCAAAACTGAATCAACCCTTTGGCTACCGAGGCACCCAGCCAAAAATTTATACTAATGTAGACATGATGTAATTTAAAGATGTATACAGATACGCCGTTATCTCTAAATGAATCCTCGCCCCATCTTTATACCCCAACGGGGATTTTCTTTTCATTTTCCTCCGCGCAAACCAAAGTTGGCCTTTAAACTTTTATTATTATAATTTCAACGGCGTGGCCTCATTAAAATTCCGGCTTTCTGCCAGGGGTTGCGAATACATCTCAATCGGGAACCTTGTGGCTTTTCTTACATTAAATCATCATCCAAAAGAAAATAATTATATCAAAAAATATCGGAGCAAACAACTCTTAGTACCGATTTGCACTCAGTAAAATACAATAAGTATTGACCACTTTTCAGAGGATAAATATTTCTTGAATTGGTTTCAGCTACGATAAGTAATCATATCTCAATTAACAGGTGCATCTTAACCTCCCCCTTACTTATCTCTTCCCCATCCCCACTTCCATCAATCTCACAAAATCTCTCTCATTTTGAAGACTATTGAAATTAGAAGAAAAATGAGAAGTGGAAGGTAAAAATATAGGAACATCAAAAGAACAATATTTATAAACCATTTCCATCCATCAGTCTTGAAACAGCTTTTAATTGATTATTTCTTAAGTGATTTAATAATCCTAAGCTTTTTTAAAAAAACGACAAACACAGATTTGCTACGAATAAGTTGCAAGTGCAACGATTTATTTTGTACAACGATGCTTGTTGGCGAACCCGACACATTGAAAGACTCGACTGAAATCCAGGCGAAATTACATGGTGTGTTAGAAATAGTAAATAGTAAAATCCTACAACCTTCACAAGATAAGAAAAATTTAAAGATAAAATTAAAATTAAATAAAACGTTACAAGCATGTGAATATAAGTAGCGACCTACTGCTTTTGAATCGAACGTTGTCTTAAATTCTACCTATTCTAAATCAAGCTATTTCTGGAGTAATTAAGACTCAATAGTCGCAGTAAAAATCGCAAAACTCGTCCTTCTAAATTTCTGATACAAACAATACAAATCATTATTTAAATCTATACAACCTTTATTAATAGTTAGAAACATATCTAACTTTCATGGGATTAAAATTATAGAACCGTATTCTCTTTTAAATTCTATGAAATATATACTAAACGTCTAAAAGATGTGCAGTTTGAAAACCAGTGAAAGCCTTTTTGAACGTCTCACCTAAAGTTCCAGTATGTATTTCATATAAAACTTAAAAGCTTACAGTTTAATAACTTTTTTAACTGGAAATCTACCTACCTATACTACCTAACTATCCGTATATAATTTACATGTTAATCATTTGTTGTATTATTTACGTTGGCAGAATGCAAAGCGTTAATTTTTGAGTGCTGGCCTTAAATCATTTCAATTAAAGAATGGCGATGTCATCGAAAGGCGTTTGAGGTTGGGATTTGAGATAGAGGTCACCCAGAGGTAAAAAGAAAAATGCAGGCTTAGGATTGGTGATCGTCAATAAACTGAAGATATTTGAAGGACGTCGACATCCAAAACTTGACCGCAAGAGGATTCTGAATAAGATGGACAAAAACAAAGGAAGCATGAATTAAAAACATTTCCTCATTATACAAAGCGAATGACATTTACATGTTATCGTAAAATATTATAAATAAAATAAAAAAATTTAATAATAAAAGTTTTAGCTTGAGAGTACGAGAAAAAACTTCCTTATTCCTACTTTATTATAAACTGACAAAGAAAACCTTACTCGGTGCGGGGAAGTTTAAAGAAGAGGGAAACAGAGATGTGAATTGAAGCGTAAATTTAAATCAGAATGGGGTGGAAATTATTAAAAAATATTCCCCGCATTCTTTTCAATAAGGGAAATTAAACGAGAACATCAACGAAGCCCTTTTATAAATGAAATATCTTTCTTGTTTGTTGCTAGATTTTATTTTAATTAACAACTCGTAGTTACAAAAAATTGAATAACAAGCATGTCGAAAGCAACTCGCCTTTAAAATTAATTGCGTAAAATCTTTTTCGTCACGATAATTTCCATCCCCCTTTCCTCAACGAGTCCGGAACCTATTGATTCGACATGGCAACCAGATGTTGAGATTCTGGATACCTATTTTAGTAACCACAGTAAATATTTTTTACAGACAGTTGATTCTTGGAAAAAAAGCTTTCTTCTTATAAAATGAAAAAATATTACAAATTTCTTTAATTTTATCTAAGATTCAACACTTATGTTCATTGGAGTTAAAGCTAGTAACTATTTAATTTTATGTGAATTAGGCTGTTATATAGAATTGGGATTATTTAAAAACTGTGCTTTATTGTACAAGGGGCTTTATTTTCCCCGTTGATATAAATTAATAGTTAATGGGTAAAACTCCAGGAGTCAGAGTCAGAGGAAAATGTGGTGGCCAACGAATTAGCGTTAAATTATACACGACTCGATGTTAACACTCAAATAAAGAATTACATCATTTGACCTCATAACAACAAATGACATAACTGTTGTAATTTAAGAAAATTATACAAAATATAAGAATTTATTTTTTCTTTAGATATTAATTATTTGAGCAAAATCGCTAAATATCTGCCACACACATACACAAACTTATACTTGTGTTGAACAGAATCAATTCAGATATGGACATATTCAGCATCGATGAAGCTGCTTTTAAATGGCAAACTTTGTTGCTACAAGTATACTATATATCTAGTAAATTTATTTTATTTTATACAACATGTTTCATAACTCTTGATTTACATTATTTATTTAGTATAATGAAATGTATTTAAAAACCCCAATTAAATATATTGTAATGTTTTTAAAAGAATAAATTAATTTAATGAAATACACTACACACCTCACCCGGAAATTACCCACAATATATAAATAAGGCATTACAAGGAAACATAACCATTGGTTCCCAATATGCAATATTTAATTTCTAAAAATTGTTTCTAACTGTGACCAATGTACTCTTTGATTCTATAATGAAATAAATAATAATAATAAAAAAAAACGAATTTAAAAAATGACCAATGGATGTCGTTATATGACAACAAGAACGAGTACAGTTCCTCCAGAGGCTATTCCGGACAGCATGCTGCAGGGTGAAGAATGCCCTGGTGATAGTCAACCCTCGAAAGAAGATTCTACCAGAAGAAAAAGAAGAAGAATGATAATGCTTGTTATGAGTTTATGTGCCCATACTACACGCTGATAATCGTCGTAAAAAAATTCCCAAAGTTTTTGATGAGGTATGTAATTGAATACCCACCGAGCTTTATTGATATGGAATCAATAATACTCTCACGTATAAAGCTTTTAACAAAACCAATACTGAACAAACGATGAAGTTGACGTAATATTTTTATTCAACCCTTGTTCCTTTCATTTGAATGAGGAAAATCAATGCCAAGTCTGTTGATTTTTCTTTAGCTAACACATCCCGTGAAACAGCCCCTTTGGCGCACCATTTTTCCATTGGCTCCCGCGATCCCCTCCCCGGGGTGGCGGGTTGGCAGGGAGGTATACCCATCATTAGGTATGGATGAACCACCCCCGCCGTGAAAAGAATGTCGCCATGGAAACCAGGATTGGGGAGATAGGGGCGGTGGGCGATGGTGGATATTTTTTTATTATAAAAATATATGGCTGGTAGTCTGTTCGCAGAACTTGAGAGTTTCAAAAGACATTAATTAACTTACTGATTTCTTGGAAATATATGTAAAAATCACAATTTTTATAATACTATTCTTAATTTCTAAAATATCACTTACTAGTAAGATAAGCCGTTGGTATATTTAATAACAACGTTTAATAACAGTAGTATGTATTATTCGACTTTTGTTCCGATTTTTGCAAATTCCAGGACAAGAAGTTATGTAATACTTTCTTTGTTCAATCTATAAATAAACTCGCCCGGTATGACGAAAGTGTTCGCATATAATATAAAATCCCCAAACAAATCTTCTGGGAGGATTAAACCCAGCAGCCATTTCAAGTTATACCACACAGGTAAAAAAATAAAATAATAATAATGATTCAAAAAAAAAATATTATTATTTGCACATAACCAATTAAATTCAAATAAATCCATCATTATAAAGGATCCATAGTTTTTAAACCAAAATAATCACTTTATTAGTCATACAGTCAAAGTCAAAAAGAATCACATAATTTTTTCCCATTTTTCAAAGAAATAAAATTCTTAAAAAAAAAAACCTTCTCGTTTATTACCAACGGGAACTTGTTTTAGAGAAAGGGTATTTCGGTAAATATAACTCATTACCTCTGTATTGTTTTCTTCTAGTGATATGCTAATAACGTCTTTGAAAAGAAGAACATTTTATAAAGTATAAAACGAGAAGTTAGAAAAATGACGGTGTTTAAATTTGCCCAAGGATATCAATATGCACGATAATTTTGGGGAAACGAATCTACTGTCTGAATTCTTTGGGGAGGATGTGATGGGAAGTAATACAATTTCAATAGCATGTATAATTGAGTGCTATATTAAAAATAAAATAATAAAGTATTACAGTGTAACTGAAACATTTAAATTTAAATCAATAAATTTAGAAATAATGATTATCCGTTGTTAATAAATCGGTAAAGACTGATCGACTGGCTGATTCCTTCAACCTCGTGATCGTTGAGTTCAGTTGACCACAAAGAGAATCCACGAAAAGATAAATAATACTGCAAGAAGAAACTCGGGAGGAAAATACTGATTTGTTAAAAATGTATATCCAAATACCACAACAAACTTTGACAAGTTTACAACGTAGCAAGTAGCAAGCCAAAGATACGGTAATTGCCATACTTTGATTTAGTATTAAACTGACACGCGTCGCGTGTGGTCGTCTGATGTATCTAACCAAATAGAACAAATAAGTGCCAAATGGCCTCCTGTGTGATGAAAAAGTGTTTCCATTATACGGCAAACACCAATAAAAGAAGCACGATTAACATTTTATTCGTAAATACACGAAAAATTCTTAACATTATACATAATACAATAATTGTAATCCGGAAACAATCATTAGGAATATTTGACAAACACGTAATGTAAATAAATATTATTCCGTTGTTCCCGAAAAATTTTAACGTCATTAAAGAGGGTGAGATAGCGAACGTAGCAACATATGAGTATAAGAAAGACAACCTTCTAACAGTAGGTCCATTCTTAGTAGGTCTTATCGTAGCGTAAGCGAGTAGGCGTAGTGTCATTTCATTAATACCCGTGATATTCGAGGCAACTTTGAAATACAAAAACGACATACAGACTTACATCCATTGCGTTCAACAGACATATCTTTTAAATATCCGTCTTTGTCGTAAAAAAACGATGTTTGAATTAAGAATTTAGTGAAAAGGTAAGATAGTTTTTTTAGTCGTGCCATATTTTGTATTAATTTTGTTAGACAATAACGTATCTATAAGTATGTAATCTCATTGACCCTTATGACTTCAAAATCAAAGTTTTAAAATTTTATTGTACCATGAAAACGTGGTCTAAATAAATACTAACATAATTTAGATAGTTATAATGTTTAAAAAGTTTGCTGTGAATTTCCGTCACCGCACTTCCAAAATATCATACTTTGGTATACAGTGTATCGCGGGACGAAGATTCGCGGGTTTTTTTGAGCAGGGGTTGTTATCGGGGGGCGCGAGCATCGGGGGTTGGGGTCAGACGGGGTTTACCAGGGGGGCAAGGGGTAGGGTCGGCTAAGGGAGGTACCGGCGGCGGGGGTGAGAGGGAGGGGGAGTTAGGGTGGTCGTGTAAAGGGCTCGTCTCCCAGCGAGGCCATTTTGGGCGGTGAAGGCCATACTTGTGGGAGGGGTTGGAGGAAATGAAGGAGTTAATTTACAAAACAAAATTTATTTTGGAGTTTAGTCAGATAAAAAGTTTTACTTTGTTTTAATTCATCTGAACTGGGTGGCAAAAACATTCGGTAACTTTATTTAACGAGTAAATACAAGATTTATTTATTTTTTTTCTTGATAGAACATAATTATAAAGGATTGTTCGATGTCTGTCTAACTGGGAAAATTCTTGCATCGCGACAGACGCAGGAGATATATAAATTATATAATGAAATAAAATAAATATACAAAGATAATACGGTAGTAAAACTTTAAGATATTATTAAGGTGTATAATGGTTAGAATCTATATTTTACATATATATTTGATAAAATATTATAATTGCGTATGTACAACAATTTTTTTTTATTGATGCTGTCGTTTTGCCCATCTCACTAGGTATGAAACATTTGTGTTGAGATTTATTATTTGGTTAGAATTATGATGAAATAAATTAATGACATAATCTCAATCGTAGGAATATTTTTAATCGTTATTACTGTGGGGGTTGGGTGTATAAATATCTATGGAATAAACTAAAATATTATTTTTTTGAAATATTTACGCCTTATTTTTATGAAAAAAATTTCTGTTGAAGTTTCAGATGGTCTTCGAAATGAGAAACAATAGTCACATAAAAAATATTTACTCTCATAACATACCAAAAGTTCCTTTGTTGAGCTTTCAGCGACAAAAACTCTCAGTTTGGCGAAAATGCAAGAAGGGTTTGTAAATTGACGCAGAAGGCGTACGCCTCCCTCAGACGGGGTTATGGGGTAGTGTAGGTGGTAGAAAGAGAGGATTGGCGTGAAGGGTGGAAAGGGGGAGGGGAGAAGGATAATAGAGTAAACGAATTTTTTATTTGATCAAATAGAAGGGCACCAAATTATTATTTGAAATGGATTTACGGCGGCGTCTCGTCAAAATGTAGCGGGGGTGTGTTTGCCTCGCTAATGTGCCTGATGCCGGGGCTAGCACATAGATTATAATATGTAGGTACGAGTATTCAAATGCGATGAAAACCTTATTCAATATTCTGATTTACTTTCCCTGAAATTATTTGAGGGTGGATGATTTTTGGACGAGAAATTTATACACGATTTTAAGTAGCTGATTTAATATTATGTCCACCTAACAAATTGTATTATTATTTCTATATTCGAGATTAATTAACTCGTTTAATATTATGTACCACCTAGCAATTATTATTATTAATTTCACATACGATTTCTCGTAAATGATTTAACATTATGTTCCACCCAACAATCGGTATTATAAATTTCACATACGATTTTTAGTAACTGTTTTAACATTATGTACCACCTAACAATCGGTATTATTAATTTCACATACCATTTTAAGTAACTAATTTAACATTATGTACCACCTAGCAATCAGTATTAGTAATTTAACATTACGTTCCACCTGACAATCAATATTATTAATTTCACATAGTTTTAATGAAAACAATAAATCAATATTTTTGAAAATTAAATAATATGTAGGTACTTTACCCATTAGAAAAACAAAGATGAGAAAAATTACCGCCTCGGGTACAGGAGGGTCAAGCGGTAAGATAAATTAATAAATAAAAATTATACCAGAAAAATCATGTGCCAACACAACACAATCGCTTTAGCTGGACAACGTCGTCAACGCTTTAGCTGTACAACATCGTCAACGGAAAAATACCTTCCATGTATTGTATCAAAAATGGAAATACTTCAGGAAGAGCTAAGAATAGATTTTTGAGGGTTACTAATGAACTGAACGCTGTAGAAATGAGATCCCTGAGACCTATGTGCTTTAAAACCATGTACTGCAGTGTAAAACATATTGAGATCTGCAAAGATTGTAAGACTGATGTGAGCGTAATGAATAAGATTAAGGAACAGACGTTTAGATGGTTTGAGCATGTAGAGCGGATGCACGAAGAATGGGGTTTAAAGAGGATATTCGCTCATCAGCTCTACACGCCCAAACCATCGAAGCATCCCTTTCTTAATCTTACTCATTACGCTCACATCAGCCTTGCATTCTTTGCGAATCTCAACATTTTTCACACGGTCATACATAGTTTTACCACACATACGCTTCAGGGATCTCTTTTCTACAACAGTCTATTTTCATCCTTCCTCTACCAGTTCCATGCATCACTTCCATACATCATGGTTGGTATCAACACTCCATTGTGGACTGCTAGTTTCGCTTTTTGAACAATCTTTTGTTAGCGCTAACCGAGTTCAGTCCTCCATTAATGGAGTTTCCTGCATTAACCCCTCTTTCAATATCAGCCTTTCCATCTCTCATGAACAATTAACTAATCTTCATAAAATCGCTAAGTTGGTACCCAATAAAAATTGCGTCTGGCTCTTATAATTTAATAGCGATATATTCCTTATTCTACTACTGTTGGGTTCTGACTCTAATTATTACATCCTGCTAATTTAACGGATTTGTTCAAATAATGTTCATCTCCCTGGCACGTTTTTATTATTGCATTACGACTCTGTGAACGTGTGAGTGGTTACGAGTGTTTGCAAAAAAGGGCTCATTAACAAAAGTGCGTGCAGCGGAACAGAAAGTAATAATGAATGATATCACGTCATAATTTAATTTCGCAGGGTTGGTACTGAATGACAGTTAAAAAATACTACGCTTATTATGCCGAAAATGTACACTTCATTGGAAAATGATCTCTTCTACTTGAAAAAACCGATTTTACATGTTATATAGGTACTGCCAGCATCGATATTTTTCATCATCGTATTACGTATGTAAATACTTCTCCCATAACCACGAGCTACTGGAACTCAACTTATGGAGAGTTGAGCAACAAGAAGTTAGAAAATCATGTATTGTTATATTTATGTTATAATTTAAAAAAAAATTTGTAGTAAATAAATAAATAAAATAAGACAATATCTCTTAATATTCGAGAAGCAGAAGCGAAAAGAAGGAGCGAGAATAAGCAATAATAAGAAGGAAGAATAATTTTCTATCTTGGCAAGAGAAGAGTTGGTATTTATTTTAAAATGTTAATGTTTTTTTTTGTTCGAATTTAGGACTTGATAACAGATTTTTAAAATTGCCCAAAAAAGCTAACAAAAGAAATTCAACCCCGGTTAAACTGAAATTTTCGTTTCGTACATAACTTAATTTTGGGTTTCGGGACGTTCCTCTTAATTACTTCAGGTAGATACCAACCGGCCAGCTTCGCTATGTAAACTGGGTATACTCAACTGTACCATTCATGGATATGACTTTCCTAAGAGATGAGTTTTAAGCTTCGCTTTGAATTCGATCTTAAATCGTATGACAGTTTATTCCAGGCTTTGGAGCCTAACATGCCGAAAGCACGCTCACCAAACTTAGTTTCTGGTGTAAACTTTGGTTCCTTCAACCTTCCGATAGCTGATGACGTCGCGATCTAAGAGTTGACTATCGTGAATTGGAATTTTCAGGGACGCGCAGTTCCTATGTAAGGTAAGCAGGAGCCATCCCGTTAATTGATTTAAATACCATCCAGCAAAGCTTGAACTCGATTCCTTCAGGACATTTGAGCCAGTGAAGATTTTTGAGATTCTATGAAATATGGGAGTATTTAGATACGTCGGTAATAAGTATTGCCGCAGCGTTGAAAACGGATTGTAATTTGTTAATTTAATACTTTGGGTAAACGTATGAATCAACTAGCAATATAGTCGCCTCTGTTGGTAATCCATGTCTTGATATTTCTTTAAGGTCGTTTTTATGGTTTTTTTATTGCTAGAAGGAGATGTTAAATAAGTTTATAGAGAAATATTGAAAATTTCTTTATCCAAAAGTCGTTTTAATTCTAGGTTGGTGGAATGTATGTTGTAATGAGGATCTTGTGAATCGACCCGAGTTAATATGTGCAAAATTATCCGGGTTTTTGAATGCTCAAATTATGATATCTTTTGAATATAATGATCGGTCAGTGGCTAAGTTGGCATCGCATCAGGAGCCAACCCAGGCATCGCCAGTTCAATTCATCGGCTGACTAGGTCCTCCATCAAGACACAAGCAACATCTTACGCTTACTGTGATGGTGGTAGGATATTTTAAAATATTTCCAGGTTATTCATAACCTGGGAATGTTTGTTTTTCTTTAAAAATATTGTGGGCGTATTGTACAGAGCCCGCAGATACATTAATAGTACACAACTGCTGACCCTGTACAAATCGCAAGTGCGCCCCACTATAGAATTTGGCAGCCACCTCTAGTCGGGACCCCCAAAATATCTGAAAAAAACCCTTGTAGAAAAAATCCTTGTAGAAAAAACCCTTGTAGAAAAAACCCTGCGCAGAAACGGACGGACCGTTTGATAGATTCGCCTATCGTAACAAACGGACTGCAATTTTTGGAGCACAGACGTCAAGTGGGAATGCTGTCCTTGTTCTACCGGTATTTTAATGGAAGATTCTCTTAGGAACTAGTGTCATTGATCCCTTCGGCACCGTTGCATAGTCGTGAAACACGTCAAACGCGCGCCCATCATTTGCACACGCTTGACATTTGTCACATGAGAACGGGTCGCTTCTACGACTCGCTCTTGTGTTCAACTTGAGGGAAATTATTTCCCTCAGGGTCGCCTGTGTGGATTTACCGTAAAAAAATTATTTGTTTGATAGTCATTAATTTCAATGCATTAAAAGCATGGTCTGTGGGAGTTCTGATGAGAACTCTAAGTATAATTTTCAAAATTTCCTTTTGTGCTATGAAGACTAGTTTTATGATGGAATCTCATGAACTTCCCCTTTCGATAAGACCATGTTGTAAATGAGATTGGCATAAGGCGTAAAAAATTTAGTTGTTATTTATCTAAAATGTTTTGAAAAAACAATTCAGTTTTTTTCATTTATTTATCACTTACAGTTCCAATTTAAGTTTTGATTCATAAATTATTACTAGGTATTTTGTTAATTGTACTTCTTTCAATTTTTGACATTTTCTATAAATCTCTAAGGATTTCGAGCTTCTAATTTCGGAATTACTGAAACACACAACTAAAACCATTTTTTGTCGCCTTTATAAGTTTAAAGGGATCAATACCCCTAAAGGACCGGAGTAAAATGCAGTTTTAGTTACGCATTGTTCTTTGTTATCATTCATTGCCATATTATAATGGTTCCAGGGCTCAATACCCCTAAAGGACCGGAGTAAAATGCAGTTTTAGTTACGCATTGTTCTTTGTTATCATTCATTGCCATATTGGCCATTGAATGGTAGTCCGAGGGCTAGTTGTTCATAATAGGAGACCGAAAGTTTAATCCGCAGGCGTCCTTTCTAGTTGCCCAATATTAGAATGCTTTGTGACATCGCGCCTATATAATTAACGATTTTGCCAGATTTACATGTGTAACCCTTTGAGTGGACACCATCATAAATGTCAAATTTGAATAATTTATATAAATTATTGTAATGCATGTTATACCACAAAGAAAAAAATTGTATTAATTTTAAATATCCAATTTGAATAATGAAGTTTTATTTTATATTCGTAAGAATAATAAATGCATCACAAAATTTAAAAAAAAAACAAACAAGGTAACTTAATGCTGACGTCATATGTACCGTCCGGGACGTCATTGGACAGGAATATTATCAAAGGATGTTGGTATGTGACGTCATGACATTTTCAACACATTCGCGCCGCTTAAATCTTCAAAGTAGGTAGTAAGGATTTATTTATCATATTTAGGCCATTATTTCAATAATCCGTTTTCCTATGAAAACTTGCTTTAGAACATATACCGGAAATTAATTAATTCGATGACACCGAAAAATTAAAAAATTTGGGAATCCTCATTCGAATATTATTTGTCGCCAGTGAATGTTTATATATTTTTTTTAAAAGATGTTGTGCTATTTATTTTCTCGGGGTTAATATTTCGTGTCCTTCTTTCATGGGCTCTTCGGCGACCTAAAGGGCTTAAATCGTTGGGGCAGCAAGGGTCACAGGATCACCCGATGCATTGTCGCCCTTTGTCCTCCCCGGCTGATTATTATTCCATCGACTAAAGGGTTGAAAGTGCCTACTTACACCAGGAGAAACATCTGTTCGGACTTTGGACTTGCTGGGTTTGTAATTTAAATATATACCTATCTGTACCTGTATTCACTTGCTAGCAGATTTTTAGTGCAGAAATATAATGATATTAAATCTACGTCAATGGCAAAACATCGTCATGCTAAAATATTATTATTCCATTTCTTCTAACACGTCATGGGTGAAAAAAAAATAGACGATACCAGATTGACGATTGTTTCCAATCAAATTATCATATAATTTGAAGAAATTATGTTCTAACTATCTATTCCTGAAAGTTGAGTATTTTTATTTTATTTTATTTTATTTGGAAAACCAGTTTACAAAAATAATTATGTATGGTGAATATATGTTAAAAATGAACTAATATTAGGTTTTCACGTATCTATTATTCATAAGTAATAATTTCTAAAACACCCAAAGACGGTCAAAATAATTTGTCAATAACTTCGCCCAGGCCCGACGGTTGAACTCCATGAGTATCAAAGAACAAGTATCAAGCGATAGTTGCGCACTAATGGAAATGTCCGAATGAATTATTATTTTTATTTTTTTTAATAAATACAAGCATTTCCAGATTACGAATAACCTGACAATGTTTGAAAATGTCCTACTACCATCACAGTAAGCGGAAGATGTTGCTTGTGTCGTGATGGAGGACTTAGCCAGCCGAGGAATTGAAGTCAGCCACTGACCGATCAAAAGTCACAAATAAGTCCATGCACTTTATTTAGCACTTTTAACGACTTAATTATTTATTTGCTAGTTGGGAATGAGTGTTGTGCACTGAGTAGATTGTTGATTGTTGATTAAGATATTGACAATCACAATAATTGTCAGCGACGCTTGTAAAAGCGCTCAATCCAAATACTCCCTCATTCCCTCCGTCAATGAGAAGTCGCAATAATCTCAATCGCTTCGATCGCTCTTTAACCGATCAATCGGATGCACGTAAAGTCGCGTATACATTGACAATTGATATTGACCGTCTTCGGGGTGCTTAGGAAGGGGCGACATACGATACATACTCACGGGATGGCTTTCTACAGATCTCTAATGTACTACGTATATGTATTATTGTATATAAGTGAGTGTCGGTAACTGTAATAAAATCTTAGTAATAAACGACGATATATCGGTAGGGAAATGTGAAATTGAAATAAAAATTCTTATAATATGTTAATTATTTATTATATGTGCATGTTTTGGTCTCCGGTGAAATTTTATTTGTTTTTGTTTGTTTTTGTCTGTTTTTTTCAATTAAAACATCATAAAAAACCTTCATACTCTCTAATACATTTTTTTTTATGTTTTTGGAGAAAAAAAAGTCGTGGAAGGCTACAATGCCATCTACATTTTTGGCGGCCAAAGTAGGAAGTAACGAGGTCTTTTTAAATCCGCATTTTTTTCTATTCAGCAAATCTACACTTATGGAACTGCCGCCGAGGCAAATTAATCAATTTTTTATTACTTTGTAAAGAGACATCTTACGGTAAAACACAAAAGAACATTCCATCAAAGTGACTCTAATATTTTTGATTTGATTCCCCGCTAGATTGAGGTATTTTTATGATGCCATCTATTGATAAAATTTCATATTAATAATGCTGTGGAGGTAGGCTCGGCTTGGAGCTTCTGCAATCAGGATGTAGATGGGTGAAGTATTTTTATAATACCAACTTCCGTTGAAATTTTAAGAAGAGTATTGAAATATCTCGCTAAAAATTTCCACGATCAATCAACAGGGGGCAGTAATAGTTAAAATTTGTTCAATAGATTTGTAGTCACTTTGTGACGTCATTATCAATAAATTAACTTTGTTTACACAACTTCTATCAACGTGTTTCGAAAGCAAAGCTCACCTTATCAGGATAAACAGTATACTAAAGCTAATGGCAAGTATAGATAAATCGAAAAGTGGTGTGAACAATGTTACTCTTATTAATTTATCAATTACTTATTAATTCAAGGTACTCAAAATTACTCATTTATTATTTTGTAAACACAGTACCAATTTCCATCCAAGGAATTTAAACTTCGTATTAAAGCGTCATAAATTTTATGCAAAACAATTATTTTTAAAACCCTTTTCGCCAGTCTGCAAGTGTAGTTTGCATGGTAAAAACCAGTGAGCTTTCAATGTTGTGTGTATAGAATACTTCGCCTTGTGCAAGGTCTGTTTTTATGCTACCGCAACGCTCATGGCTGATAAGCTATGAATATTGAAGAACTGCGGTATTCTGTGCATCGTGATCGTTGACACCTACTACATTGGTATTATTGAGCTATTAGGGGGCATGCTCGCTTAATTCAAGCGTGTCCAAAAACCAACAATACTCGTATTTTCAATTTGCATTGAAAAATCAATGCTCATCCGAATAATTAAAATATATCGAAGAAAGCAATCACCTTTTGGCTTGACATTATAATTTAAATGAAAAATATTTTTAGTTTATATGTGTACATTCCTGAAGAAGGTTGAGTCCAACCGAAACCGGTCGAATACATAAATATATAAAAATAAAATAAAGTGGCTTAAAACAAAAACATTTTTCATTTAAAATAAAAATATGTTTGTCCTAATAATGACATTGATTATAGTCCACAATGGAGATCCAATATGTAATAACACTGATGTATGGCAGAGAGGCGTGGAAGACACGGCAATAACGAAAGTATACCGAATGAAACTGGAAATTTGAGGCAAGTAATTTCTAACACCATGTATTTACTGGACGTCTTGTCTATTTTGGACGTCTGTTGGCACAAAACTCTAAATTTAGGGTGCTGGCTCCAAATACGCTCTCAATCCTTTCTGGGGATACCTTATGGGGGTGCCACTGTTCTGGTCTCTCGTACCTACTGCTAGAAGTAGGAGCACTGGGTGAGGTTGTAAGTTGTTCTCTGCCTGCTCCTGGCCCTGGTGGGCCTAAGCAGCTACCCTTGACTAGGTAGGTCCCAGGATTTCTCAGGCAGATTCAAGAGATTTGGCGATGCAGCAGATGTCGAGGGTTTCGGGGAAGCTAATGGCAAGACATGTAAAACACTTCTTCGGCTCTCGGTAGACAAATAACTCTCTGTACTAGTTTCTTCTCTATTTATTTAGAAAAATTGTACATCTGTTACACGTTTAGGGGTAATTATTTTTAATGGGGGAAAACATTTTTTTCAGGCACACATGGGAGGCCTGTAAAACGTTCTTTTAAAATAATGCGAATCTCACAGGTGTACAGTGATAAGGCTCCTTACCAAAAATGAGTAATCGTTTTATCTTTGTGGCGTCAACATCTCAAGAAATGAGGAAATAATACACGTATCCTACAATGTATTTTTCTTATGAATTTATGAATTTGAGATATGATATCGAAGAAGATGACATAAATTGAACTGCTGTCATTAGTTAAGTTGGTTAAGCGGTTGCCCCGGATAGGCAGAGGTCCAGGATGCGAGTCCCAGATGCGACTGAAAACTTTTTATTTTCTTTCTTTTTTTACGTTTTCATGTTTCATTTAGGTTATGCTAATATTATTTTCTGCAACGATTAGATTTTTTTAATTAAAAAAAAAAACAACAACAACAACTGAAAAAAAACACATCCTCTAGAAATATTGCATCAGGCCTTTCGAAATATTACTAAAATTAAAATGTATTATGCTTATTTCGCATGCGCCTTATTGCTGCATTCCTATTATTATCACGTTACTTTTACTCTTCTATTTTCTAGAAAATATGTCACGTTTATGTAGTAACTATCATGTACGAGTATAACAAAATAAACTATAGGTATCTATACATTACATATGTACATTTCTATACTTCGTTACCATTAATGTCGCTACATGGCGTTGCTCCAAAACTCAAACACGAGAAATCTTTCTCTATTGGGTAGGGTAGTTTTTGGTAAAGAAATTAATACTTTTTGTAATCAACTTTTAAGATATCTATGAACTATTAAATCTTTTATATGTGTTAAATTTAAAAAAAATAGTAAGAATGTTGTAAGTAAACAACATAACGATGAATAAAATCCTTGATCTTCAATTTTTGGCACGATTCGACACGACTTTAAAAATAAAAAGTTGTTTCTCAATCGTGCGGTCATAGGTTGAAATACAGTTTGATGAAAAAAGTTAGCTTGAAGATTAAATATTGTTTATTTAAATAATATATTTTTTAAATGTCACGGTCAATTTTGCATTTCAATACACTTCTTCATTAGTAAAAACGATGAACGGGATTTTTGTACAACCTTTTATATGGGCTACTTCACGCGTGCAGTACAATGCCTACCGCATGATGTTCGGCGTTTCCAGACAATGCAGTGCTCCTAACATGCTCATGGAGGGGCGAGGTCCCAGTTTCGCAGCCCTCATAAGAACTCGGGTGATTAAAGAAGGATTAAAGAAAAGGATAAACAACTCCGGAAATGTCCAGAATGAGTCCAGGAGGCCTATTCGAAGGATAAGACATTTTCATTATCTTTTGGGTTAGATTTTTGTTCATTAAATATTAAGTCTGAAACAAATTTAATTTGATCTCGCCAGGTTTTGAACCCGCGACAATAATGTCCTTGAACCAACGATCCCAACGATCTGAATGTAGTAACAGGAAAGTTTAAAGAAAAACGTTGGATTATACTTAGTTTTTAAATATTTTTTACATGATTCAAGTGTTGAAATCGCTAACCGAGTTGTCCATTATTCACATTAAAAATGAAACTGTTCAATTATAACTTGATGTTCATTTTATTAATTAGTCACACGCACGTACCCAATAATTACAGTAATGAGAATGCGCAATGAACGTTTATATTACGCTCACATTGTATTTTAAATATAAAAATCATGATAAGTTTTAAAAAGCACAGTGGTCAAAGTCCATGACTTAGTAACCAAACGGTGTTCAGAAATCGATGGTACTTTCTGAAAGGAGATGATTTTAAATCGTATTCTAAAGTAATTCAATGTTTATTTTTGTTATTTAATGCTTTGCTAGGAAAATAATTGCATAGAAAAGAGATTTTTCTGTATTTCTGTATTTTTATGTATTGAAATAACCGTGTTTTTTATTTTATTGAAAAATCACATCCACAGATTAAAATTATGATTTAAACGAAAAAATTTTTTTTTTTATTTAATTTTAATAGAGAAAAAAATACATTTAAGAAAGTCCCGATAAACCGCTTTTTTGTAGTTTGTCTAACGGGATCTTGTAATTTAAAACGTAAAATTTACAGACAAGGTTACAAAATATGTAAAATAAAAACATAAAGAATAGGAATAGGAATTAAGATTTGTACAGCGCCCTTGAGGTGATTTTTCACAAAAACGGCGCTATACAAGTAATCCAATTATTATCATGATTATAATTATATAAAAAATATATGTGAAATAAATACATAAAAAACATGTGTAACAAGCTTAAAACATACATATTTATCAAGAATCTTTCTCTAAAATATTTCTACAAAACTATAAAAAAAAAAAGTTGATAAACGAATTATGATGATTTTCCTTGTTTCTTTAAAGCGAGCTGTCAAACGCAAGTGTGTGAAAACATTTGAATGTGAAGAACAAATTTCAAAGAAAAAAGTCAGTAGCTTGGTGTTGCCATAGTAATGACGTTTTGTAGTTCCAAAATAATAAATACCTCCTATTAAATTCAAGCTACACTATAATCATTATCAGTCAAGAATTTTATTAAAACTAATGCAATTTCTGTACATCCTTAATACCATATAATATCATAATGTATATGTACAGAAGATTCTAATAAAACTATGTGTTATTTGCATGAAATACATAAGCATACGTTTTTAACATTAAAATTAAAACATCTTAAAGAACTGTTCGCTTAATCTTAATTGAAAAACCTAGTAAAATAAAATTAATTTAAATGCTATTTTTCTCTGATCTCTTTTTCCAGTAAAAAATAAACAACTCGCAAAATCCTCAGGTTCTTTCCCACCTGGAATAGCCCAACCAGTCTACAATAATTAAAAATTAAGAAAAGCATAATGTTTTCACGAAAGGGAAAATTTAAACGTGGGCGACCTTTTTGGTTGCGTTACAAATGAATGTAACATTTTATGAGGTGGTTAAAATAAGCACCTTTCTCAGAAAGGTCAGGTGGGAGAGACCAAGCGTAGTGCAATCAGTCAGTCGACCAGTGCGCGGGAAGGTGCGCGTGTACCGCTGTCTGCGCATGTCCAATGCGTTCGAAAATCGAATTGTGCAAAACAAACGAATCCGACAATCAATCGTAAATAATAGTGTGATCTTAATTTGAAAGTAAATTGGTTGGTTTAAATGTGTGGGATTGTCTAAAAGGGAAAAGGTAAAATAGTGTAAGTTGCGTAACGCGTAGTGTGTTTTGACAGTTGATCGTGTTGTTTGTTGTTGACATGTGGGGTGTCCGTTGATGTACTTGATTCGCAGAAGTGTGTTACAGTTGTTATATCTAAGAACCAATTAGAGATTTATGCAACAGGTGAGGAGACTTTCAGATTATATCCATTCTTATAAAAAATATTTTCATTACCGTTTCGTTCTGTAATATGTATTATAAATACATGCATATGTTATTTTCCATTGTGTGGAGGGTGTTTGTGGGTTAAATATCTTCGTATACTAACTTTTATGTACATATGGATATGTAGTTTCAGAGAAGATCAGATTTTCATCATTCAGATATTTTAGCCAAATTTAAAAAAAAAGTATTTCGTTAGAATTGTTTTCATTAGTGTCAGAAATGCACATCCGAATTAATCGACGCAAAAAAATCCTATAGCGTAATATAAAAAATTGTGTTCTAGATAAAAAGTGGTAACAACAGAATTGATTTTCGCGAAGTGATGTGTTAAATTTGTATAATTCTTATTAATTTTGTATTTAATGCTATTGCGAAAAGGCTGGATTTGGTATGGTCTCCGTGGATAAAAAAAAAGGGTTTTGAATGAAGAATTTTTGTCTACTTCAAATCTATAAATTTCACTTGTCATTTTTTAGACCACCACGAAAAATGTCAGTAGTTGATGTTTTACATTTCACAATTTAAAAAAAAAGTTTTTTGGGTACTACGGTTTTACACTCAGTGTGCATTATGGACATATGATAGTGGTGATAATGATGTTAGTGGAATAAGACTGTGTTAATGCAATACTTAGTACATTTAGCAATAAAATAATTACCTATGCATAGCTATTAATTACTTACTGGGAGCATATGAGTCAGCTACGCTGCATATAGTGAAAAATAACAGATGACGTAGTGTTCCAATGTTTCCAATGTGGTCAACGTATAACAACTTGAATTTAGATATTTTATATTAGTTAGCTTAGTACCTGAGTGGTGTCGCTCTGGTGAAACGTTGCTTGAAATAGCTTTAGCCGTGTTTGGTGAACAAATCTAAATAGCCAATTACTACCCCACCTAAATATATATTTTTTAAATTACACACGAAAAAGATACTTAGGTAAATTTTCCAGTACTATTTGAATTGAGGTGTGCGAAGAAGGGGTGATATTAAAATTATGTTTTAATTGACAACGCAAAATCGCCTCCTGCTTTGAATTCTTGCAAAGATATTCGTAAAGCGAATGAATATTCAAAGTAAAATAACTTTTACGTTTTTTTATTAACTCAATGAATGAAATCCAATATCTAAAACTGTTGCTATAACCTTTTAAAATTGAACCCGCCAGTTTTATTTGGGTTAGCCCATAGATATGACACTCTGGTTAGCTACAGATTGCATATTCAAAATAATAAGGTTTTTTTGGGTAGAGTATTTTCAAAATGTAAAGCAGAAGTAGGTACCTACATAAGAACTCTATTACTTAAATACGTTTTGAAAAAATAAGCGTTTGGAAATAAATAAAATTTTCAAATAGTTTCTGTGTTTAGAGATAGTTACTTTCGCTGTCAAATCAATTATGACAAGCAAGAATTCACAACATCATAACTTTATATAAACCCGCGCAAAGCCGGGTACACATCTGTTAGTATGGGTATAAAAATTTTAAAAACACCAATCTAATAAAAAACATTAAGTTTTTTGTTACCCATATTCAATATGTTTAATATCTAGAAAAAAAATGTTATTTTGATTCAAAGAATTTTAAATGGGTTATGCAATGAGTCTATCGGGGGACTGAGATTTTTTCATTGTCACAATATATTGCTATTTCTTATTGAGAATTGAATACTTCCACACTATGTAGCATAGCAAATACAACACCATAATTTTTTTTTAATATTTCGTTAAAAATTAAGTGGAAAAAAGTGTTCTGAGAAAAAAATTATAATCATATCATTTTCATAGCACGTTCTAATTTATATTGTGCCACAAACGGATTATATAAATACCTTTATATGAATCTGTAAAACTGAATCACGACTCCATACGGATATAAGCAATGCTTCATACAAACAATGCCCTTCAATTAGTTCTTCAATAAGTATTTTGTTGCGTTGCCAAGTGTGAATACCAAGAATTATGTAAAACATACATAAAAAACGCCTAGGCCGGTATTTAATATAGCTGTAATGTAATGTGTGTTTTTTTATGCGATAATAACAATAAAACCATGTAAAACGTAGTATCTTAATTTCGTAGTACATATAACTCGTATTTTTGGAGCCAGATAGAAAATAATATCTTATATCTTTGCATTTGCACAAATTCATTATTGAAGTATCTATTTGGAGATCATACCTCATCAAGTCACCATCGTCTTCTGGAGCAAGGATCATGGAATTTATAAATTACTCAAAATCCAATGGAAAGTTTAAATCTTTGTGGGTAACTGCTTGATAAACACATAAATAAAGCAAAATATATATATTTTTGATTATTTTGTTACTTGATCTTTTTTATAAACATAATCCTAGTAACTACCAGTTTGAATTATATACACCATTATCTAATAATTACACGATTACTATTAGGACCGAAATTTTCTTGGCAGCCCTAGACTAGAATTGTTCCCTTTTTCTTCGACTCTGTAATTGAATCATTAATTTCTCGATATTAGGTACTAGCAGTGGCGTGCACTCCATAGAGGTATAAAATTTGTGCCTACCCTAAGAAAAAAATCCCTAAAAATAAATTTAAGAAACACCTCAAATTTCTGATGATAACGTATTTTTTCGTGAACTTGAAGAGTTTGGAAGCTACTTTATTCAGTTGGCCACAACAATCGGCGGGAGATTTTAATAAAGTTACAATTTTCAATATTCTGTCCACAATTCATACCTACAATTGCTTAACTATACACAGCATACTTCTGGTCATAGAGTAATGCGCGCCACTGGAAGCTAGATACCCGGTGGGTAGGTACTTCACCTTGCAACTTGGAATCACCGATTAGACTCGTGTTAAAATACAAAAATAATGAACCACGAGGTTTTACCAATCAATTACTTTACGTCAAGCCAATTCGCGTCAATCGAGAGACCCCTTTCAATCAGAAACCATTTATCTTCCAAATTGTTTATTAGACCTACCTATTGATCTATGATTGAATTGAATAAGTCGCGACTCTAATATCGCCTCTATGGTATCTCCTTCGCACTTGCATCTTAGCCTTTATCCGCCTATAATGGGTATCTAATTGAATTGAGATCCGAACCGACTGATAAATGATGATGTCTGAACGCGTGCTGTTGCCAGTTCGGCGTATCCTTTATTCCCAATAAATAATAATTCAATATAATCCACCGCCCGATTCCCAGTAATGGGCACAATGGCTGGTAGGCGGGCCCGGCCAATAAATATGATACATCTGGACGCAATATCTTATTCGCTGCAATCTGCTCCGGCCGCTTTATCACAATCAGTTGGGCAGGGGCTAGGGACTAGGGACTAGAAACTGCCAACGGAAAACCAGCCAGTGGAATTATGATTTGGCCACGGATCTTTTTCATGTGGCTGTCATAAGGCAAAAGAGAATTATCCACTTTATTTTAAACGCGATGAAAAGCCTCACTTGTTTACGTTTATTGTAAGAGTATAGGTATATGGTATAATATTCAACTATTTAAAAAACATTACATTTTTAGAGAATTATTCTCTCTGAAATTTGATAATACTTCAATAAAGAAATTTGTTCATCAATGTCGAGCCGTTCTTCTATTAGAAACTTTATTTTTTGCTTGTATGTTGAGATTTTTGTTCGGTTTAAATATTTTCATTTCTTATGAAAGCAATGAAGTGTTATTTTAATTATAAAAAATATACCTTCGGTTGTGATGTGAGTACAGAGTACGTAACTGTA
Organism: Halesus radiatus; assembly: GCA_022606495.2. Classification (NCBI taxonomy): domain Eukaryota; kingdom Metazoa; phylum Arthropoda; class Insecta; order Trichoptera; family Limnephilidae; genus Halesus; species Halesus radiatus. Next base: position 68,698 of record JAHDVE020007374.1, on the reverse strand, counting down.
CGTGACATTCAAATTCTAAAATTCAATTTAAACTATTCTTATTTTCAGTACATATAATGAATTTATGCCACGGTTCTTAAAATAGTTTGCGGTGTAATGACCAGCATAGTTGCCTTCCAAGCAACGTGATCGGGGTTCGATTCTCGGCCTTGGCAACATTGAAATTGACCAAAACATTTTTTTTTTAAATAATAATTTTTATTTTTTACTAGGTTATGTGTACCCGGTCTTATATAATTATGAAGTTATAAACCCGGCCTCTTATGAAGTTATGAAATTGTGAATTCTTACTACTTTTCGTTTGAATGACATAATTGATTTGACAGCGAAAGTAATACCTTGTGTCGACTATTACTATGTCCAAACAAAAAATAAATATTATATAAATTCGTAGAATAGACGTAATATTAGAATAGGAAGTAATATTTGTACAGCGCCCCTGAGGTGGTTTCTCACAAAAGCGGCGCTATAGAAATGGTCCAATTATTATTATTATTATAGAAACATTAGTTTGAAAATTTTATTTCATTCCAAATATTTATTTTTTTCAAAATCTATCGAATTAATAAAGTTCTAGAGTAGATACCTACTTGTATTTTCAATTTTGAAAATATTCTACCCAAAAAAACCTGTGGCTAACCAGAGTGGTATCTATGGGCTAACCTCAATACAACACGGCGGGTTCATTTTTCATACTATTATAGCAACAGTTTTACGTATTGAACTTCATTCAAACTACTCTCTAAACCTTCCCGGCACTAATAAGAAGAAAATGTACTATTTTCAGCGATACCAGTTGAGCAATTTTTGAGAAAATGAAGAGCAGACGGACAGACAAACATAAATTTTTATATATAAAGATTTTATTAAAATTTCACGGGTCTGCGCTAGTATCTATATAAAAATCGAAGTTTATTTAAATTTCGTTTTGCATTTTGCCGAGAAACAGACTGATACAAAAATATTAGATATATATCTTTCTACCTTATCACAGTGGAAATATAATGTAAACCAAACTATAGACAACATTCATTGGATTTAATATTTCGTAACACCCTTTGCCCTGTGCACAGCCAGATAATAAGAGAAGGGCAGACAGGACTGGACACCTCACGTTTCAGGCCACACCATTTCCAGTTCAGCAAAGTCGATTATTTCATCTTTCTCTCACTAAAATTTGTCATTTAAGAATATACCGGTATCAAAAACTCGCCTTCTATTCGAACATTTGTTAAGATGTTTTTAGCATGGAGATATCGTATTAAATCGACAATCAATTTATAATTTATAAGGCTTCCCGAACTAAAGGATTCTAAACATTCTTCTGCTATCGACACCTCTCATTCTACATACATGCTCCTGTTCTAGTCTTTCCAGTGTTCTTTTCATGGAGAAGATTTTGTGTTAAATCGAGCGTTAACAAACGTTTCGCCTAAACTGAGAAAATTACTTTACAACGTTCTGTTCTTTTGTTTTGACAAATAAACGCTGGCGAGGCAAATTTCTTCACGAGAATCTTTTGGTGAGAAGCATTTTTTTAATAGGAAAACGAACAAGAAATATACCACCTAAAATATTCGCTGGGTGTTGATTATCTGTGACTCGTTACAGATATAAACATCAATGAAAGTATTTTTTTTTACTCTAGATTCCCTGTATTTTTTACGTAAGTTATTTAGGTGGGTACTTGTCACACTTTGCCTACTTTCTTTTTGGTGAATTATGAATCAACCGGTTGTATTTATTGCGTGAAATGAACCACAGCTTTAGTTGAGATTAAAGCTAATTTTCATTGGTCAGGTCAGTAAAACAACTAATGAAAATATAATATTTCTAGATTCCCGGGGTTATGAATGGTTTCGAGGAATCTTTTGAGGTTATGATATGTTACCCCTACCCCTACTCCTACCCCTACCCTTACCCTTACTCCTACCCCGACCTCTACCCCTACACCTACTCCTACCCGATAACAGAGAAGATAGAAGAGACTCAAAAGATTGCTGGTCCACTACACCAATAAAAAAAGTTGGAAAGATGAATTTAAAAAACAACAATTTTAAAATAAAGTTAAAAAAACAGAAATGAAGCAATAAAAAAAAGGAACAGGAAATAATTTTTCCGATGTCTAATCCCTGCATTAAATGCAACAATTGCTTGCTTTGAAGAGGACATGAATGCCTGGTGGACTCGTTCCTGCTCGTGTTCAGAGCGCCCGGGGCCTCCCATTGAGGAGCGGCATTATTCGTAGCAAGTTGGGAAGGTACATATTACCTTTTATGATACCATTATGATAGATGTGTACTTATCGACCGGCCGGCTATTTGCATCCTCCGTGTGGTAACATTATATAAGCTGCTCTTCGACAGAGACAGTGGTCTGTCGCATAGCCAATATTGGGGAAATGAAAATTTTTATCTACATACGTTTAACGTATAACGTCATTGTGTCGGTGATAATCCAAAAAATAAATATTAAAAACAGACTAACTCTTGTACATGATACCTCCCTACCATTTCCTTTCATCGTGATGGATTTATTTCTACTTATCGACAGGTGGGCTATTTATAACGGCCTCCGTGGTTGAGTGGTTACGATCCTTGGCTGCGAATCCAGAGGTCGTGAGTTCAAACCTCGGCATGCGCAAGTAAATTTTATTTTATTAATTTGTGTCATTTTGCAATTTATTCATTTAAAATAATATGTAGTATATTTGCGGCAATTTCCAGAGTAGTAAATACTTTCAGTATCGCCCTGGTGAAAGACCGCCATTCACAATCGAAACGTTGGTTGAAATGGATTTAGCTGGTGGTGATGATCTGAATCGACGGGTATTTCTCCACTTTCCTCTTCCTCTTCTCCTTCCCCTCCCCAACACCTTCATTCTCACAACATACCCCAATTGGGGATGCCATACTCTCACTGGTTCCAGACGCCTAGGAGCAGTTGTAACGCTTATACGTATAAATACTTAAAAATAATAAAAAAATAATTAATTACATTTTACGTTTGGTTACGAATGTAAAATAAACTATTAAAGAACTTTAACCTGCTCTGCACACGAGGAATATTGGGAAAATATAAACAAAAACGTTTTTTTCAACATTTGGTTTTTGAAGAATTTTCATTTTCAATGAATATTTTTATGTTAATATTTATAAAAAATTAAATTAAATTTAGCAATATGCCTTACTTTACTTTTTAGGATGGCTCTTAAATGTATGACTTCGTACGTATAGGTATCTATTTGACGGCCTCCATCGTCGAGGGGTAAGGCTCTCGAGTACGAATCTGAAGGTCGCGGGTTCAAATCCCGGCGTGTGCAAATAAATTTTATTTAATTAATTTGTGCTGTTTCACAATTAATTAATTTATAAAATAATATATAGTATATTTGCGCACGTTCCAGAGTGGAAGATACTCTCAGTATCGCCCTGGTGAAAGAACAACATTCAGAATTGAAACGTTGCTTGAAATGGCTTTGAGCCGTGTTTGGTGACCAGATCTGAATAGCCAGGTATTTCCCCACCTTCCTCTTCCCCTTCTCATTCCCCTCCAAAACCTTCAGCCGCACAACATTCTCCAATTGGGGATGCCATAGCCTCACTAGCTCCAGACGGTTGGGAGCAGTTGAGACTCTTGTGCGGTTTTCATGTAAAAAAAAAATATTCCATCGTGATAGATACGTCGACTTACTATAATAAAGTCAAGTAAAGAAAACGTTGATTGATCCGTTGTAACCTCAAGCTCTTTCTTAAAAACGATGCACGAAACAAAATGAGAGAACGGAGCTCTCAGCGGCATCATCACACCGATGGATGGATGTATGCATATCAAACAGTCGGTTATTTAAATCCAATGTGTGGTAATTTTCTGTTATCTGTTCTATAAATGTAACGTAGCTTTGCAGTATTTATTCGTATAATCAAATTAAACCAAAAATACTATCTTGATGATATTCGTATACCTAAGTGCGTATGGACTCCCTGCGCCAGCTGTGCTAACTGGCTGCGCCAACTATGATGACTACGCCAAGGTACTGTGGCGTGTCGTCTCCAACAAATCAGGGTTTGTACGGTGATCAATAAATAATTTTTAAATAAAATTTGAAAAGATTATTTTATTTGACCTTACCACGAAACGAAATGGACTACTTTGTTATAAACACGGCCCAAACTAGCATAGCAAGTAGAGAACAATAAAAATGTGAAATAGATAGACAGATAAAAAGATAAAAAATAAATAACAATAACAATTAAACTCTCATATTGCTAGGTTGGTAAAATTATATCTGTCGCAATGTTACAAGTTATGAAGCTGGGGAATGAAGAAAGACGAGACAACCTGTCATACGTTTATATACTCTCATAGGTCAGGCTGTCTCTTTCATACCTGATTGTCCCTTTCATAATCTTGGACATACGTTCGAAGTTAACTAATTATTTATGATAACGTTCTGTAAATTGCTCGGTTCCCGAAGCAGTTGTTGGACACATATAAATCTACACTTGTAACGTCATCATATCATTGTTTATCCAAATAATCAGTAATCAAAACGAACCAAAATACTGTCTCCAACTCAAGTCATCCACTACACAATTCCGTCATCCGCCCGACATTCTTATACTGCCTTTCCTATTCGTATACCAACTTTCCTTTGAAGTTTATTTTTCTATGGCACAACAATTTACCAAATAACAAAAATCTTACTTAGAACTTATTTTTCTCGTGCATTAATCAATTTCATATTAACCCCTTCAGTAATCATAAACAAAACACCTTTTTCTATGAATGAATTTTATTTACTAAACATATCCTCTATAAAGGCCATTTCGGGCCCAAAATGGGACTGAAAGTTGATATTATGGTGCATCTGTCTTTTGTCTCGCAGCTGTATTTTGTCTCTTTTCCACATACCATAAATCGTATTTATTTTCCCAGGAGTATATTCGATAGTGATCTTTTCTGCATGTAAAGCTTGCCCGAGTTGACTCGGGTTTGCGTAATTTTGCACATAATAGCCGCACGAGTATACTCGGACGTTGTCCTTAAGCGGTTAAGGATTATTTCCAACCATGTCGACAATCAGAATCTAGCTGATTAAAAATACGGTAGTTTTATTTCATGTTTATTGCTCCCTAACTCTGACCCTCATAGTACCTACGGAAGTTCATGACATCCATAAATATCAGATCTCATTAATAAAGGCTTTCGGGTAAGTGTATTGAGAGCAAGTTAATTAGTATAAGCAAACAAGCAACGCCTTCACAAATTTTTTTCCAGACGTTTATATAAAATTATTAGGTATCATTAGCTCAATGAATAGAGTATTATTCCTGTAAGACAAGTTCATGTGTTCGATTCCCAGATGCGATCGATACCTATTTATTATTTTTCTCTGTCTTTTTTCTGTTTCATATTTCAGTTGAGATTTGTTAATTTTATCTTCAATGATTAAAAAATTTATTATAATGAGGTTTATAAGCGTCAATAAGTTATTCAAATAAATAGAATAAAAAATATCTATTGACAATGTCCTTGGTTACCAAGGAACATCTGTCAGAAGGCGCAGGAATGTAAGTGATTCAGCTATTGCAAGAAGTGCACGATGATCTAAGACCTCTACCCACTCATTCGGTGACATGGCTGAACTGTTATAGGCATTGGACACTTAGGCACAGACAGTCGTTTATTATTCGGGTGATACTTAATGAAAATACGCAACTCTCGGGGAAAGTGTAGGCAAGGCGGGAAGAAATTTCTATAACCAAAAGCAAAACCGCTATAAATTGATCGAATAATAGCTTATTTCACACCCATACAAAGTTGCTAAACAAACTTGAAAACGATAATCGTTTCTAGAATTCAAAACGCCTCCGTACAATATAATATGAAGGAACAAACATACAAATTGAAAATATATTTCTAAAATATAATGATGTTAGCATTTTGAATGTGAATGTTTCCACTTGGGCAGGAGGAAACCTTTTAGAAATGAAAATATCATCCTTTTTCATATATAAATTACGATCATTCCCATCTCACAAATGTATATATTTAAGTTATACCATCTACATACATTATAAGCATAAATAATCCTATGTAGTCAAAATCATCCAATTACCTATATATACGAGTAAGTACTATGACTTCGTGGCTCCAAAACCGAGGTGACTGGTACTGGTGTAGTTTCTCTGATTTGTACGGGGCTTACAGCCTGCAGAGTGAAGACCTACCTGATGATGGCCATCCTCTGAACAGAATAATTAAAAAAACATAAGTTGGACAACTAAAAAACTATCTAGCGTGAAAGATACAACAATAACAATATTGTGCTAAACGGGGTAAGATAAATTGCCGCCGATAAGGTAGCGATTTCGACGCGTTATTATTTTTTTCCCGCAGCTATGACGAATATTGCAATTTGAAGATGTAAATCTATGCATAATCTAAATTTAAACAGTTATTTTTAGAAAGAAGTACGCCAAAAAAGCGTTGGGTATTTGTCGTTCCAATCTCATTACGTGACCCGTTTATTAAGTTTTTGCTACGTTAGTCAGCATTCTGCCCGTGGTGTCAGACCATAAAGAATAATGATATCATTTTTATGTAAATGGGTGATGATGGATTGCTAACTTTAAAAAACATTTCTACACAAACCATAAGTAAAACTTATGTTCTACTATATTTCCTAACCGTCTTCGTCTCGACGTAGTTCTATTTCAACTCGAAATTTTTTTTTTCTCGAATTTTTTCTTGACTTTTGAAATTTTTTTCCATCGGTAGACAGATTTTATTCCTTACAGTTAATAATAATGACAGATTTAGAGCAATTGAATACTCTAGAAAATCCCGTGCAATACGTTATCAAAAACAAAGGTTAAGTACTAATTTTAATTATCTTTTTTTTCGATTTTAACCAGTAAAAAAAGTACCTGGCACCTAGGCTGAGAGCGCCCCATGTTTTTACAGAAAAATCTTACAATCTTTTGTAAGCGTGAAAACCTTGCGGTTGACAATCGAGTGCACGTAGAGTCAACGCATCGTTTTAAGATCCTCTGTTAAGAGGTTGGTTATATTTTCCACGCTCCATAAATATCCCCACTATGTAATAAAAATTAATTTCGGGTGCCAATTTCGATTTTTTTTTTTAAATATCAACCCTCGCACACTCACGTACGGGTAATTACATGGGCTTCATAATAGCGGGAAATTACAAACGCGCGTTACCGCGACTCTACCACTAAACCATATAGACCGTATGTCAAAAAAATTTCTTGCAGGTATGTATATGCTCTATACCTACACTAAAGAAATAATAAGCAAATAGAATACCTCTTCTTTCTTCTCTGGCACTATATATGTTCATTTAACAATTTACGAATATGCATAAAGTGGAGAATATTCTGAAGAATGACATCGGCAACGGCATCGGCTTTGATGCGAAATGGAGAGCCAATACCTGCCGTATGTTTGATTCGCACGAATATCTTACTTTTAACACAGCTGCCCTAAACTTCACGACATTGTGATTTACCATCGGCTTTTCTCCTTTGTAACTGTCAATAGTCGAGACATATAGCAAGACACTAGACACTACCACTCCAATAACTAATAGAATGCGACATTACATTAGGAAAGTGTAATTTGTAAAGCCTCGAGGGAAATGTATTAAAAAAAAACGAATTGTTTCTTTATTTTTAAAGTCTGTAAAATAGATTTTTTTAAGAAAGACACGCTTTCCCGGGTTACGAATAACCTTAAAAAATTTAAAATCCAACTACATCCATAATTAACCATCCATAATCCAAAGTAATTTATAAATCAATACCATGTAGGTACTTGCTCTATGATCGTTACTGTAACAAATAGTTAACACAACTATCTATATACTAGTATATAAAAATCAATGTAAGTTTGTTCGTTCGTCCTCGATGTTCTCGAAAATTACTCTACCAGTTTCGCTGAAAATAGCACAGTTTATTTTTAGTAGTGCCGGGAAGGTTTAGAAAGTAGTTCGAATGAAATCCAATATGTGAAACTTTAGCTAAAAACGTTTTAAAATTAGTATGAAAAACATTGAACCCGCCATGTTTCATTTAGGTTAGCCCATAGATACAACACTCTGGTTAGCCAAAGATTGCATATTCAAAAGAAATAGATATTTTTGGGTATAATATTTTCAAATTGGAAAACACGAGTAGGTACCTACTTAAGAACTTTATGATTTAGATATATTTAAAAAAAATAAACGTTTGGAATGAAATAAAATATTCAAATGAATGTTTCTTTATTTGGAGATACTTACTTTCGCTTTAGTCATATCAATTATGGCACCCTAATGACAAGTGAAAAATCCCGAGCAACATCAGCTAGTATTGTATATTTTTTACTAGGGCGTAAATAAATAAATAAATCATTTTAAGAGGAAAATGTGAATTCTGCAATGATGGAGAACTTTGCTAGCAGATGATTGAACTCACGACGATGGGTGGAAATCAGAGATGTTCGTCCACACAACTACTACGTAAATCTACTTTTTACCTACTAGATTTAGCCGTTTCAAGTAACCTTTCGATTCTGGGTGATGGCCTCTCACCAGGACGATACTTGAATGGAGTATCTTCCGCTTTCTTTGACTTACAACAATTCCAGAGTGTATTTATTTATATATACTAACTTTAAGTATTTGAATCGCCTGTGTAATATCAAAACATTTGTGAATTATTAAATAGACGATTATTTAGATTCCTTTTGCTTACATTGAAATGTGTTCCGATTGCAGCATGCATTCTGAAAGTGTAAAAAATTCCGTCATTTGCATTTCCTGTATAAACATAAAAAAAAATACCTTACTGATTTTCCATCAATTGAAAATCTATGAATAACATTGACCCATTTGCCGTGTACCAAGCTTTGTTTCACCTTGACTGAGTCAACTCACCGAGTCGGCTGTCTTCAACCGGCCCGCTGAGCAAACAGCCGACAGCCTCAGCCAATACCCGATATGGTTTGGGAAACAGCCTCATTACGATGCGCGTCACCCGGGCCTACCTTACCCATGTTGGCGTACGACGTACCTGATTATTCTTATTCTCGTTTCATAAGCGATCTTTGCAACACACAGGTGGCGCATAACTCATCCGCTCTTGGGAAATGTGGATATTATATTGTTAATATGGTGCGTGATTCCTTACAATTTAAACCGCCGTTGCGATTTGTTAATACTGAACGTTTTTAGGCAAAGTGTCGTCGTATGTTTAGCAGATTTGACTCAAACGAGAATCTGCAATATTGGGCTAAGGTCACTTCGCAAAAATGGGATAATTTTTTATCAGCTTTTATGGATCGTAATTAATAGCAGGTGGGAGAATAAATCCTATAAATAAATGTTTGAGTAAATGCGTTAATTATATAAGAGTAGGCGTACTTAAGCCTTGTCCTAGACTTGCTAAAGAAAAATATTGAATAAAATAATATTTTCCTCGTCTAACTTTGCATAATTTCTCCACTAAACAAGCGGTGGATGCAGATGACGCGGCGATCCCCCTGAAAGAGGATCATTTAATTTAATTAAATTTATTTTGTGTTGTTTTTAAATAATATGTTTTTTCTTTGTTTTACCATGTTTTAATGCACTTATTTTCTTTTTGTCATAAATTGTATATATGTATCACATGTAATATGGCAGATTGGGTTTGCACCATCCATCCTGATCTGCTGGATTTAGAACTTAAATAAATAAAAATAAGCAGCTCATATTGTTTGATCAGTAGGTAGGTATAGCAGAATCATTTTGAAAAGATTATTTTTTGTGTAGTGGTGTACTATATCGTGGGACTACTGCGGGGTAAGGAGAGACTTCGAGAGGGTGTTAATTATACTATTTCGTAACAATTTGAACATCGGTGTACACAAATACATCCAAACATACGCTCTTTAAAATGATTTGCCTGTACCTACTTGTATATTTTTATGTTCGCATTTATGTATACCTGATTTTTTCTTCTCTTTTCAAAGGCTTCACAGATACTCGTATACTTAGATAAGTTCTATTATAAACAGATATTCATTGATGAATTTTTTTCACCATTAAATACCAAATTGTTATTTTCTATTAATAACTGTTTAAGTGGATTTTTAATTTAACGTTATTGTGATGTGGTGATAGATGCCAGAACAAGATTAATGAAAACCAAGTATTCTAAGTTAACACTTTATTATACGCGAGATTACAGGAGATCCTTAATGAGTAGTGGCTAGTTCACTAGCTGTTTTAGAAATGGGGCAGAGTGAGTGAAACAGCTCTGCTATAAAATAATATCTACCGTTGTCTCACTCTGCCACTACGCATTAACGTATACACTTGACTTTCTATACTTTAACGTTATTAAATTGATAAATGTCCACTTTTCGAGTTTTTTTTTATTTATTATTTTATTGCAATTAAAGGGCGGGTAAATAATTTAACGTTATTTTTTTTATATATGAATACCGCACAAGAGTCCCAAACTGCTCCCAACCGTCTGGAGCCGGTGAGACTATGGCATTCCCAATTTGGGAATGTTTTGAAGCTGAAGGTATTGGGGAAAGAGAAGGGGGGAGGAAGGTGGGGAAAAGGGGAAATATCTGGCTATTCAGATCTGGTCACCAAATACGGCTAAAAGCCATTTCAAGCAACGTTTCAATTCTGAATGGTGGTCTTTCACCAGGGCGATACTGAGAGTATCTTCCACTCTGGAACGTGCGCAAATATACTATATATTATTTTTAAATGAATTAATTGTGAAACAACACAAATTAATTAAAATAAAAATTACTTGCACACGCCGGGATTTGGACCCGCGACCTTCGGATTCGTACTCGAGAGCCTTACCCCTCGACCATGGAGGCCGTCAATAGTCAATAGTTAACAATAAAACGGCGATATAATACGTAAGTTCGTTTTAAATTTCATAGTCTGTGACAATTCACGATTCACTGGTTTGCTAAGGAATTTCAGATTAAAGCTATTGCACTCGGCCCGCCAGTAATGCGGATACAAAACACTCCAGTTTTACTGTATCCCAGTGCAAACTATGTGCTGTATCTTATTCATTATTAATAAGGCTAGATTTACAAAATCACGTTTACGCTTACCACTTGCAATTCTCGTGCTTTCCACTATTACGCGACTGAGGGTGCTTTTGATACAAAAATAAAATTTACTCAAATCTCAAATATTATGGGGTTCTGATTCCAATGCATGTTATCCCGCTTTTTTTATTTAATTTATTATAACTTAGTAACTAAGATTTCACTCTGTCACTGTCGGTTTAACTTTCATTATAAGATCTCTACGATTACGTAGAAATCTCACTCTTTGCCGTGTTGATCGTTCTCCTTATCAAATGGATCTCATTTTAAGACATGGAAAATAATATATCGAGCCCCTCATCCAAATATGCAAACTTAGCCATGCTAAGCTAAATCCTTTCCTGTCTCCTTCCCACCCGCACTCCCTTCGACCTCATAATATACAGAGATTCTGGATGCCATAATCCCGCTGGATTCAGGCAGTTGTGGCTCTTATGCGGTATTCACGGAAAAATAAAACTGCCTCTAGTCTTATTGTATGTCTCGGGAAGTTGTGGCTCTTATGCGGTACTCAAGTCAAATAATCTTCCTCTAGTCTTATTGTGGGCATTTGCGAAAAATGTTAAATACATATTTTGTGATTCGAAACTCAAACTTAGGAAAAGATTTGTTTTTTTGGGGTAAATGGCCGGTTGCTTGGAATGTAAAGATTTGCTAATGATGGGATTACATAATTGTTCGTCATTCTTTTGTTTGGTTCTATTCATGTGAAGTTGGCTGCCTAACCACGAGCGATTACTGCTTCAAATTTACATTGAAGATAAATAGAGAAAATCTAATTTTTTGCCATTTTTTCGAATTCGGAACAGAAAATTAATAAATTTAAGGTGGGTACCTACCTACCCTGGATGTTATATTATTTTATAGGTTAAGAGACCTAATCATTTTTGAAAAAATCTGTTTTGTCTTCATTATTTTACGTATCTTTTTTTAAATGCGAATACCGCACAAGAGTTCCAGCTGAACCGTGTTAACCGGAGCCAGTGAGAATATGTTATTCCCAATTTGGATAATAATAATAATGATAATAATAATAATCGGATGATTTTTATAGCGCCGTTTTTGTGAAAAATCACGGGATATGTTGTAAATAAAAAATAACACAAGAAATGTGGCTTTAGCGTGTTTCATGATCCAAAAGTCTGTCCATTCGAGCCTTAAAATTTCTAAAACAAAAAAATTATTTCATCATTGTTTCCATTCGATCAAATGGAATGATACGATGCAGACAGTATGAGAGAGACAGAGTTCTGTATTTTCTGTATTTTAATTGGCTCTCTCGGGGCTAGAACCAAAAGGTGACAAGTCAAAAGAATACCGACTTCCATTTAAATCTACGTGGAAGGCATTTCTAGTGTGTATTCTTTATTCTGTAGTTCTGAGACTGAACGCTATGGTTGGAAAGAGGAAGGTGGGGATTTAGGGGAAGTATCTGGATATCTAGATCTGGTCACCTAAAACTAATGCCATTTCTACTAACGTTTCATTTCTAAACGATGATCTTTCACCAGGGTGATACTGAGAATATCTACCACTGTGAGCTTGCCGCAAAAATATTATATATTATTATTTTCTATGAAATGTTTACAGAATTTTTTATTTTATTATTGCATACGCCGGGATTGGAACCCGCGACCTCCGGATTCGTAGTCGGGGATCGTACCTCTCAACCACGGATGCCGTCTTATTGCGGAAATCATAATTTATGTAATATGAAAATCTCAGTGGGTAGGTACTAAAATCCGCGACTTTTTAAAAGTAGTAACGTATACTCGTATGTATTATTTATTTCAAACATATTTTTAAACCATCCGATTAAAGTGACAAGCGACTTACTTAAATGTGTTATTGATTTAATTCCATAAGTCAGCAATTATGAATACGATAAAGCACAATACTCTCAGTATCGCCTTGCTGAAAGACGATACGGTGCTTAAATGGCTTTATTTAAAATTATTTAAGATCCATCAGGATCTGACTAGAATACACAGGTCGCCTGTTGCATATCAACCTTCCTCCTACTTTTCTCATTTTCCGCTTATTTATTTTAGCATTACCCAAATTGGGCTGACGCTGGCTACGGGCAGTTGGGAATTTAGTGCAATTATCACAACAACAAAAAACGTTTACATACCTGATATTACTACTAACATTTTAAAAATGATATATATATATGAATACCGCACAAGAGTCCCAACTGCTCCCAAGCGTCTGGAGCCAGTGAGACATGGCATCCCCAATTGGGGAATGTTGTGAGGCTGAAGGTATAGGGGAGGGGAAGCAGAAGGCGAAGAGGAAGGTGGGGAAATACCTGGCTATTCAGATCTGGTCACCAAACACGGCTTAAAGGCATTTCAAGCGAGGTTCAATTCTGAATGGTGGTCTTTCACCAGGGCGATACTGAGAGTATCTTCTACTCTGGAACGTGCACAAATATACTTTATATTTTTTTTGACAAAATTCACGTATTTAGGGTACGATTTATAACAACCAACAAAGCGTGTTTTTCAACAAAAGTTTTAACATCACTGTGGCACAATGTTGCAACAAAAATCACTCTAATGCTAATTAAAACATCAAAATAACACTTAAGTCGCTGCTGACGTCAAAACCTTAGACATTTCAATTTATGACAGACAGGGACTTGTCAAAAGTTCACAAGTAGTAATAGTCAACGTGTAATATCACAAGAGCGTAATGAACACAATCGACGTGCATACATTTTCCAAGAATCTTGACAGATTAACGAGTAGCCATGTAGATAGGTGTGTAGGTATAGAGGTAGGTAGGAAGGTAGGTCTCTTGGAACCTGTGTTTGATACGAAGTGCAGTTCGGTGAATATACGTGTCTGATAGAACACCTGCCCGTGGGCGTATCGTTTCCAAGGACGCCATCGTGAACACTTGTGGATAATATAACGTAAAAACAAGTAACCAACATGAAGCCTGGTAGTGACCTTTGTTTTTTTTTTTTTTTTCAAACTAGGCTGATCAATGTTCGTTTTGCACCTTATTTAATAGCGGATATCTGTATTTTGAAACACCTAAAACTCTTGAACGATGAGCACTTGCGTTATTAAATTTGCATAGTTAATTCCGTCTGAACTTTTGATAATTTCCATCAAGAACTGTTAAATAAAATTTTGGTAAATCTAATAAAAAATATGATTAAACTCCATATTGTTTGCAATATATTTTTTAATTGTTCAACAGTGAGGAAGAATGTTGAAACTCGTGCAATGCCCGGTAAAAACTATTAGTTAAATTTTCCCGCTGCATTTCAAAATATGTCTTTAGTCTGTCAAAAAAAAAAAAGAGTTTTTGTTATTTATTCATATGTACTATATATTCATGTATTGCATGAACCTATATTATTATATATTTCAATAAACGCCGATTTATCGGTACTGAAATTGAAATAAAAAATTGAATTGACTATCTGAGGTTGAACCGCAGCGTGGGTTGGGAGAACGTCAAAGTTAGCTTAGGTATTATAGCTGAACCCTCCTCGATGATTAACCAGTCATTTATGAAGGCAGTTTATTTATGTTCGATACATTGCAATTTCTACACAGTGGTATTACATATCCTCCACAGTTATTTCATCAAACTAACCGCTCAGCATTGGACATTCTCATATCTACTCTCCTGACACTGGATTAAGCAAATGGTCTGCGAAACATGTTATAATACTTACCAGACCTATATACCAGCTGAACTGCCGAATGTCATTCGTGCCATAGCTCGGGGCTCTGAGCATTACCCAGAATCCAATTAGATACCCCTGGACATTGATCTCAATCTAAACACGCTTGTGTAATGCAACCTTTGATCTTGCTCGATGTGACAGGCAATTTTGCAGAATGTTCCAACTGAAAATGATATAGCTAAAAGCACCGCCTTTTCAGGCTACCAATCAGTGGATAAACCCTTTTTTACTATGAATGTACTTTTAATAGGTAATGCAAATAGTATTACTCGAATGGCTACATGATTATTATTAATTTTAACGATAGTAATTATTGCGAGATCCATATCTTCACGATTGTTGTTTGTTGTTTATAGGCCATGTAAGAATAAGTGTTTTCAATGGAATCAATTATATTGAAATATTTTACTCTTTGTGAGATAAGACTGCTTCAATGCCATCTCGGCTCTGTCGTTATTTGCTTTCTGACGCAAGTACCGATTAACACTACGAGGTTTGTTCCAAAGAAAAGGTGAATTTCGAATTTTTTCGAAAAGTATTTATTTTTCAATATCCATTTTCTCCCCTTCAAAGTAATCCCCTCAGATATAATGCACTTATGCCAGCGCTTCTTCCAATCCTCGAAGCACTTCTGGAATGCGCTTTTCGGTATGGCCATCAGCTCGTTCTTCGATTCTGACTTTATCTCTTCAATTGTGGTAAAACGCTTTCCTTTCATTGGTTTCTTCAGTTTCGGGAATAGGAAAATTTCGCAGGGAGACAAATCTGGTGAATACGGTGGTTGAGGCATGATTACGGTGTTGTTTTTAGCCAAATAATCACGAACAAGCATTAATGTGTGAGCTGGTGCATTATCGTGATGCAAAATCCATGATTTGTTTTTCCACAATTCCGATTGTTTGAGCCATATTGCTTCACGCAAACGTTGCATAACTTCCTTGTAATATTCCTTATTAACCGTACGACTTGTTGGCAAGAACTCATGATGCACCACGCCATTGTAATCGAAGAAAACAGTGAGCAAAACCTTCACGTTTGATCGAACTTGGCGTTCTTTTTTCGGTCTCGGCTCTTCTGGCCGCTTTGGGATGATTGAGCCTTGGTTTCGACGTCATAACCATATACCCACGTTTCATCACCAGTTATGACCCTTTTGAGCAAATCTGGATCGTCGTTGACGACATTCAACAACTCCTGAGCGATACTCATGCGACGTTGCTTTTGCTCAAAATTTAGCAATTTCGGAACAAACTTCGCTGACCCACGTTTCATGCCCAAAACATCAAAGAAAATTGCATGGCATGAGCCGATTGATATGCCAACAACCTCTTCAACTTCCTTAATAGTTATTCGACAATTTTCCAGAACCTTTTTCTTCACTGTTTCGATGTTTTCTTCGTTTGTTGACATGGTTGCAACTCCAGGACGCTCATCGTCATTAACATCTTCTCGGCCTTCTGTAAAGCGCTTGTACCACTTATAAACACTTTTTTGAGACAAAGTAGACTCGCCAAATGCCACAGTCAACATTTTAAGTGCGTTGGAGCACTTTATTCCATTTTTAACGCAAAATTTAATACATATTCTTTGATCCATTTTTTTCAAAAGTAAAAATCGAAGGACACCCAAAAAAGTGACTAGACTATCCAGTTGTCAAAAAGAAACCACTAATCCAAAGTGGCTGATAAAGCTAACATATGATAAACATATGTGTACCAACATAACAAAAAAAAATCGATAATCAAATGTACACAGCCCGCAAAAATTCTAAATTCACCTTTTCTTTTGAACAAACCTCGTATGAATACATTAGCCTAGGAGTTAGACATTGAACAACTCATTATAAGTTTTTTTTAAGATTTTCAGGAAACCCATTGGACGACAACATTGTGCAGTGTGAATGGAAACGGCTCTTGAAATGACTCTATCTATGGATATACACGAAATTTTCATAGTTAGAAGCATCCCAACCTTTGGTTTCCTTCTTCTCATCCGCCTGCTGCAAATTCTCTACCATTTCAATGTTCTATTTGGAAGTGATATAGTCCCATCAGCTGCGGGTTGTAAAACTTATTCATTCCATGGTTTTTATACTATTAAGGGGGAGAGGGATGTCGGAGGGGGATTATTTATTAATTCGAAATAATGATTATATTATAACGCTAACGATAAACATAATACTTTCAAAGGGAAAAATAATTATTACATATTTTGAAAATTTACATTTTCTTAGTATTTATCAAAATATATCAGAAATATCACTTTTTCTGACCGTCCTACGTATTTTATACGAAATATAAAAAATTAGAAATTATTTTTAAAAGAGAAGAAAAATAATTTCAATCCTTTCCCGTTTTTAAATAATACATTTTACCGAAGTTTTGTAATCTGTTAAAGAAAAGTATTAAATTAAATTTTTGTGAAAAAATTAATTAAAGAAAAACCTTTAAAGTATTTTATGAGGATATTCAATATTTTAAAATATTTTGTAAAACATGCATAAGACGGTCAGAAAAGGTAATATTTTTTATTTTATTTTGATAAATGCTAAACGAATGTGAATTTTAAAAATATGTAATAAATTCTGTATGCATCATAAAATCCTTCAAAAAGTTAAAAATATTACATTTATCGTATTGCATAATGGTATTATCATTATTTCGAATTAATAAATTATCTCTCTTCCCTTAAATGGTCATTGAACAATCCTGTACCCCATGTCCTAATAAAAACGTGGAGTTTTAAAACAACCCTACTTTTGGCGAAAAGAAATTATGTTTATCCAATATTAATTACATAGGGGGCTTGGTGGTTTTCCTTAGAGGCAATATCCTCTCTGTAGTTGATTTGTGGAAGAAATAGAGAAATGAACCTGGATCTAGAAGAGACCCATGTCGTAGGATGATGGAAAGCGAAAGCCGGAAAATCATTCTACAAGCACAAGTCGTAAAAATGACCTTATGACGATTATTAATAAGAAATAAATTTCCTTACACCATTGTTTAAATAATAATAATAATAATGTTCACCGAATTGAATTTGTTTTGACCATTTTTTATTAGTTATCGGACCAGCATTAACCGCGGTCTAATAAGTGACTGCAAGATAATATCTGCGGCAGCGGCTTTGTCACTCTGGAGGATCGTATTCACCATTTGTCTTCGTAATCACCCGGCCAATATTTTATATCGAGTTACTTCCCTCCGTCTCCGCCCCACCTGTTGAGTGATGCGTCAGTTATAATCACTATTGTAACTTGACACTGAGGCAGTACCGGTCCTCTATTTATTATTTAACATCGTCGTACACCGTTGCAATGTTACGAAATGATACACCGAGGGAGTTGCAAAATGAAAAATGAAAAGTTCTGCTTGCATGGTTTATGACCTTGTCCGGGAAATTGTAGTGGGTATCTAATAGTATTTATGTTCTTTGTTTAATGGGTTTTAATAGCTGTATCTAATCAATAATGTACGCCCACCCTGAAGAGCCAATATCGATATTTTATTGTTTTTCGCGATAAGCAATTACTGATCCATTTTTTTTAAATATCACTGTACTTTATGAAGTATGAAATGTAAATATCCTGTGTTTTAAATCATTTTTATTTTATTTTTTATATGAATACCGCACAAGAGTCCCAACTGCTCCCAACCGTCTGGAGCCAGTGAGACTATGGCATTCCCAATTGGGGAATGCTGTGAGGCTGAAGGTATTGGGGAGGGGAAGGAGAAGGGGGAGAGAAAGGTGGGGAAAAGGGTAAATACCTGGCTATTCAGATCTGGTCACCAAACACGGCTAAAAGCCATTTCAAGCAACGTTTCAATTCTGAATGGTGGTCTTTCACCAGGGCGATACTGAGAGTATCTTCCACTCTGGAACGTGCGCAAATATGTTATATATTATTTTTAAATTAATTGATTGTGAAACAACACAAATTAATTAAATAAAATTTACTTAAAATAAAACAAATATTTCTCAGTTTTTTGTTTTGTTTTCACACCCGAAGAAAATCAGTTTGGAGGTGATGAAGTCGTGAAGGAAGATTCCTCTAATATTTTTACAATACAGAACAGAAAATAAGAACATCTGACGGAGCAAGAACAGGAAAATATGGTGGATTTGGAATATTTTCCCAGTCGAGATCTTGGATAGCAACTTTTATAATTTTAGCACCTCTATGGCGTTCTCCCCATATAGCGGAAATGTTTTTGACGGTCTCTAATGTACTAACTCTTCAGTAAATCTCAAAGTTAGAGTTAGAAAAGAATCTCAGAATTGTCTGTGTTTTGCACTTGACACATTTTCCTTGGCGCGTAAATAAACGAACTTTTTACATATTGAAATAATCAAGATGTGTTTAGTATAACAATACTATGGCATTAAAATGACATTTAGGTATGTTAAAAAACATCTTTCCAAATCACCGTTACCTTGGAAGACACGAACGCTTCGAATAGAATATGTATCAACCAAATACAATGAAAAACCCTCACCTATCCAAACAAAACCAATCTTGAATATTCAACAGTTCGAGCACCACGCGTCAAAGAATATTAATGACAGTTTTTCCAAGAAGGTACAGTGCGAATCGGCAGATATTTAATATTTTAATTGTTTTGTGTTCAATTCGTAGAACTACATTTATTAAAAAAAAAATCAATAGAGTTCTACGAATTACAGTGTCCACAAATATGGGTAGTATAAAAAAATTGTGTTATTTGAAGTCTCTAACCCAATCCGCAACGGTTGGAAAATCTGTTATTTGAACGCACGGGAAAGAGCGATTCTTCGTTAATATTCTAAGCACGACGCGGGTCGAAATCTTGACTGGAATCGAATGCACGATACTATCTTCTGTCCGTTAATATCCACGGTTTTATTGACGCTTGCTTATTCCGAATTGTCGTGACCTCTTTCAGAGAAACTACGTAATAATTAAAATGTTAGATATTTATTGGTTGCCAATTTGATCTGTATGATAAATTAAAACAATATGATGCAAACTCAAATCCGCAATGCAGTGAGTGAACACTGAATTTTTATGGGGTTCTAGCGATTTTTTTTAAATGGTAGTATTTTTGTTATAGAAAAATTGCCTTCATTAAAAAAAGACCCCCTAAAGCTTTTCTTTCAAGTATAACAAATTTCTTGAGAATGTCAGTTTTTTGATATGTAAAATTTATCGAAAAAAAACCGTGGAGCCTTTCTATCACTTTTAATAAATTTCTTGAGAATGTTCTAGTTTTGGTGGAGGAAAATATCCTTCATGAAATAATGACACCCTATTGCGTTTCTTGCATTTTTAATAAATTTCTTCGGAATGTTGATATTTTTGGTAAAGAAAAATATCCTTCTTGAAAATGCTACCTTCGTACGGCATTTTAATTTAAAATTAAAGCTTGTGTAAATACAAACCTTAAAACTATTGCTCAGGAAATCGGAATAAAAGTACGGCATACCCCAGTTAACGCAATATATTTCAAAAATAATACCTATTGGTCAGAACGTACTTATTAACTCGCTATAGATACAATCTATCGAATGGGATATTTTATTTGTTTTTCTGATTTTCAAAACGTTCATTTTTGTATTTATTATGTAATATTAATTACATACAATTCAAAAAAAGTATTTTATATTGTTAATAATGATACCTCAACAAAACTCTCCCACATAAATAATGTCTTCTTTCTTGATGGTTTTCTCGACTGCCTGTTATTATTACATAAGTTCGCGACTCTTTAAAAGCTTCACCATCACTGGAAAAAGATTAAAAAAAATTATATTACCAACTCCTTCGAATCAGTTGGTGATTATTTAAATCCCAGGTAATAGGATGCAAATGCTTCATTTTAATCATTATGTCAATCAATATTATAACGGTACGACTACTCTACCCACGTATCCAGTTACCACGACTATTTTTTGCCCAATATGACCTTCACTCTGACCCCTTTTAATATTGTTCGTCGGGTTAAAAGTCGGAACACCTGTACGTACCTGCCATTGCAATTTTTTTCAATTACTATAATGATGTGGGAAAATATCCACTCATTATTTCACATATTACTAAGTACAATTTATTATATTTTCGGATCGACTTTAATAGTTTTTTTTTCTCATATTGTTCTAGTAGATGTAAAATGTTTCCTATGAAATTATTGTTATTTTTTTCAAGTAATATAACAATTGCATTTCACAATTTTATTCCTTTATTTTTTTTCCCTTGGTTTACAAAAAGTGGCATGTAAAATAATTTATTGTTTTTATGTACGTGAATGATCATTTAAATAATAATAATAATAATGTGTTTATTTAAGCTGAACAAAGCGGTGAGTGCAATACTGTGTCTGCCATATAAAAGAATACATCTGAATAAATTACATGATGAAATAGAATATAAAAATAAAAAAGCATAAAAAAATAATATAAAATAAAATAAAATAAAAATAAAAGAGTTAACAAATTTAGCACTTATGCTACGGTAGCTTGAGGTAAATTCTCCATCTATGGTGTAGGGGCGCACCCTGCCACTGGGCGACGGCTTGGACAAGAGTGTTTTCCGATCTCCGGTAGCGCTGACTCGTCCCGACTACTCTGTGGCGCATCAAATCAACGAAACATCCACCCTTCCCTCTGCGAACATCTGCGAGGCGCTGCATCGCCAAGGGAGGCAGAACAGCGCCCTGTAAGCGTGGTTATATTGTACTCGGAGTGTGTTTATGATGCCTTGTGTATACCTTGTCCATAGTTCGCTAGTGTAATAATAATTATAAAGAAAGCTGAACCCACATAGGCGTGTGTGGGTGATACAAGTACATGTACAAGTTGAGGATTTGAATATATTTTATGCAAGTAATGTAACAACAAGAAAGTATATAATCTGTAATGGAATTTTTGTTATTGTTAAGTTAGTAGTATTGTAGTTAAGTGAAACAGATAGAAATAAAAAATATTTTATAGAAGTAATGTTTCAACATCTAAATCAGTCAAGAACAATTTTGCTTCTTTTATATTGATATTTTATGTGAAATTTTATTTGGTAACCGGATAAATCAACACATGTATGAATCAGCACACTTTTTAAAAATGATATAAAGTCATTAAAAGTACAATAAAAAAACTAGCCCGAAAACCTAATCTAACATGACTTAATAAATATATGTATTTTTTTTTTTTTTTTATTCGGAAAATGTTGACTCTAAATGAAGTGGTTGAAAAGAATCTAGCTATTCAGATCTGGTAAATAAACAAAGCTAAAGTTATTTCATGCAATGTTTGATTTTAAATGGTAGTCTCTCTTGGGGCAATGGTGAGAGCATCATCCACTCTAGAATGGAGTCAAAACACTTTATTGTTTCAATTTAACTTCTGTAAATTCCCATACCCAAAACGTTTCGGTTCAAAGTCAAGAAACCTCCCACTAAGCCGATGATCTTCGTTTAATGGATTTTTTTTTTTCTAGCGGATGCGACATATTATATTATTAAGGCCATTTGAAACATGATTATAACGCAATGCGCTCACAGATGTTGTTCATTTAAATATTTTAGGAAAAAGAAACAAGGAAACTTACAAAAATGCTATGTTTTATTGTAACACTAACACGTATATAACACGTATATATATATTGTCTATACTTGACATTATTTGGGTATTCTGTATATTCCTGATGAGGAAAGCTTCGCTTTCGAAACATATTGATATGTATATATTAATAAAGTGGTGATTTCAAAGTAATTTTTCATTCATTTATTAATAATGACGCCATAAAGTGAACGCTTATGTTTTGAAGTAATTATAAGAAGTACTTTGTTTACACCACTGTTTTTAATGACGCCGCAAAATAACTAAACATCTATGGAAGAACTTGTAATTGATCTCAATATTTATGCATATATCTCAAAACATGTGCATTACTTAGGTACCTACTGCTTGTACATGATATTGTATAATTAATTTGTGATAATTGATTAATAATTATTTCAATTCATGTCAAGCAATATGGTCAAAAGTAGAACATGCTTATTTATTCCATAATCTGTGGTAATCACTGTAGTGGCGTCAGTGTTCTACAAGAGACGTAAAACCTTAGATCATTGCTATATTATATGATCTGACCGTAAAACAGATGGTCGTAGATTATAAAAAATATATATTTTGTTATTTTTACTTGGCATAACATAAATAAAAGTAGTTGATCTTTGCAGTCTGAGTCGAGCAGAGCTTGTGAAATTCATAGATTGCATATCTGAGGTTCATCTGGCCCATCTAACGACACGGATGTTCTCACGTGTCAAGACGTTGACCTGAGATAGGATTCTAATTTTTTTAAAGAGTTATTACCGTGCAATTGTCTCAACTGCACGAAGCCGCACGTAACCCCAAATAGGGTATGTTGTGGTTAAGGGAGTTGTATCAGACGCGTATCCATTCCAAATTTAAAGTTGATAATAAGATGAGATGAGACGATTACCCAGCCGTGATAAGAAGTTTTATCACTGTGCACATGTGGATTCGCATTGGTTTAATCAATTCATTTGGTTTATGGTTTTGTTTTCATATTTTTTATAGGTCTCTGTGCATTCCTAAAATAATATCACTGTTCACATTAGAGGTTCGCATTAATTTAATCGAATCATTTATTTTCCATTTTTTTACGAGTTTCTTAATATTCGTAAGATGATGTATCCTTGATAAAGGATATTATTACTGTACAAATGCGAGATTTACAATTTGTATTAATGGATTCATCTGTGTTATAGTTTTGTTGATCATCTTTGCGGGCATTTCTTTCCTGAAAATAATTGCTCCCATTAATAATAATTACCCCTAAACGTGGAACAGATGTTGAATATTTTTTAAATAAATAGAGAAACAACTAGTACGGAGGGTCAGTTGTCATTCAAGAGCCGAACAAGTCTTTTATTTATCTTGCCTTCGCCTTACCTGAAACCTTCCATCTGCTGCCTCGCCAAGCCTCTGAACTCTGCCTGAGGGATCCTGGGACCTACCTAGTCAGGAGTAGCCGGCTCTGCTCGGGCTCGCCAGGACCAGGATCAGGCAGAGAACAACCTCATACAGTGCTCTCACTTTAGCACTGGGTGCGAGAGACCAGAAGAATGGCACTACTATAAGGCATCCTCAGAAGATATTGAACATATTTGGAACCAGCGCCCTATATTTACAGTTTTTGTGCGCGCAGGTGTCCAGAACCACATCTGTCCAGTACAGGAGTGTTAAGGTATGGAAATAGGGAGAGGAAGGTTAGGAATTACCTGGCAATAAGTGGCCGAAACATAAAAAAATGTCTTTTTTTAATAAGTAAGTGTCTATATCATTTAAAAATGTCCACGTAATGAGCTACAAGACATGAGTACGCCGGTTCGGTAAAAATATATTACTTACAACAGCTTATTTATTCAAAAAAATTAAAAAATAAAACAAAACAAATAATTATATAATTATACTGTCCTGACGAAGCTACGGTAGTAGCGAAACCCTGTCGGCTAAAGTATAAATAAAAGTGATGTAAACAAAGTTATTGTCTTATTTTTTAAATTATAATGTCACATCGCCAAGTTACCGCTTCATATGAAAATAGCTTATTTATTCACACGTATATGCTCAATAATTGTAGAAAGAAATTCTAGAGAAAATAACAGTTATATGTAGGCAGGGTGACTCACGACATTTTGGTGAACTAAAATTCTAAAATTGAAAAAACGGCATTATTGTAGTTGTTGTAGCCTAAAACGATTCAATTATTATTTTTTAAATTTTTGTATTGAGATTTCTAATTTAGTGCAATTGAATAAGCTGTCCGTGTGGCAGCTTTGCATGACTACCCTTTTTGTTATTGCAAAAATTATTATAATACCTATGTTTTATAATAAATAAATACATATAATAATGAATGAACGAGTCTTCAGTCCCCATGCGTCTCATTTAACAACGTATCCCTGAAATTAATTCATTTGATCAAAATGAATTAATAAATGCTATATTTATTGATTGAAGAAAACCAAACCTGCTTAATTATTTATTAATGTCGTTTTAGAAAATGATAACTAGCAAGATTTTCAAGTTTCTCTTCCTAATTAAACATCAATAAAAATTCAAATCAACTTTTTTAACAGCAAAACTCCAATAAACTCCTCGACCTCAGTTAATTAATGAAAAAAGTTTAACACTGAATTCCATCAAAGTTTCGCAAGTTTCTCGGACGCTGTAAACAAAACAGAAGGAAAAAAAAACTAAGGTCAACATTCTTCGGTAGTTTCATCAAAAGAGCTATTTAACCTCAACGGTATTTGCGAGCACAAAATGAGCGATTCGACCCGCCCTTGTACGAAATTACGAACGGGCAACATTTTAAGACCGTATTTTCCCCTCGACTGTGAGTTTTAGCTATAATTTTTGGTATGAACTTGGAATTAGAGCACAAAGAATGATCGTTTGCGTGGTTTTTAAATGCTCGTTGAAGTCATCAGAAGCGGCAGAAGAGAATCTCTTGTATGCGACTGTAATAACTAGTAACCCGTCGTCTTGTATTTTGCTTCTGTATTGGTTACGGTGAATTATTATTTCGCTGAATCGCGAAAATTGATGTAATCATACGTGAGGCGGTACTGTTGATGGAAAATATGTTGTCAGCTCCGGGAGTTACATAATGAAGATTGTCTTCCATTGCGTTCGTTTTTAGCTGTCGGCTGTCTTATTTGTAACTCGTATTCCTCGCATTTATAGTGTGTAGGAGATTTTCATTGCATTTTTTCAAGAGTTAGAGTTTGTAAGGTCCTATTAACGTGCTATATTAGAATAAGTTTCTTTATCAGGTTTTATTTTATACAGGAAATTTCGATAGGCGTTCGGTACATGTTAAAATGAGGTTTGATTTTTAATTTCAGGGTACCAAATCTTATTAACTTCAGTAAATTGCTGTATTTGTAATTTTTTTTATTTATTACAATACTTTGAACAATAAGAGACTCTAATGACTATAAATTATATAAAAATATTAATGGCTTCAAAACTACATATATTATCCATTTAGATCAACAAACGCTGATTCTAAAGGCATAAGTTTTATTATGTATAAATTATACGTGGAAATCGTTATTAAAAACTTAATAAAAAACAATCTCAACAAAACGCCCTGTTTAGTTGGTACCATTTAAACAACGTCTCGCGGTTGTTCGCGCCTAAATTATTATTATGTAAATTCACTGTGTCTAATAGTATGACGCATGTGTGACCTTACGCACCCCGCCACTACTCACCGCTCAGACTAACTTTGAGAATTAATTTAACTATTAAAACAAACTTTTTTTCTTTTAAATACTGGTGTTTAAGTTAGAAGGTCAACAAAGATTAAAACAGATTAAAAATGAACTGGAGTTCCTTATTGAAATGAAAAACGTGGAACATATAATAACTTGTCTTAATTTTGGTCGGTTAAAAGGATATCTCAAAGGCGTATGGCCAATATTAAAAATGAAGTTACTACCTCAAAAATATTGAGTTAAGCTAGAAGAAATTTCAGCCAAAAAAAGGGGAATTTTCACGACGCCAGAGTTCACCAGAGTTTTTGCTGTTTCATACATTTATATTTCTGCTTTTTAGCTTAAATAATTTAATGTTTACTAATAACATTATTAGTATTATCATTTCTGTATTACCACATTTCTAAAAAAACATAAATTATGTTGAAATTAACCTATTCGTTGCTATTTTTCTGCACGTGTTAATTATCATCTTACGATATTCGCGAGCAGTCACGCAACTGTAAAATAACTTTAAAATATTAGTAGACTATGCGGTCATTATCTTAAGTGATCTGATTAAACCCCTTACCTTTCCGTCTTCTCCCACATTGTTAAGTCTTGCGAATTTGTGATCCTGGGGGCATTACGACTACTTAATTCTTTGGAAACTTCCAACAACATGTTTCCAAATTGAAAACAATTGCTAAGCTAGAAGCAAAAGGAAACACACGAATGTTTTTTTTTATTAACACAAGCGTCAGTAATATTATTATTTTTTTATGTATTTTTAATCTCTTTTTGAACTATCCAGTTCTTTGATGAAAAAATCAATGAAAAGATTCATAAAACTGATACAATTCTACTAGGCAAGACATATTGTTGCAAGGATCTAAGTTCACTATACTGGCTGATTTACTTTATATCTGCACTACGAAGCTGGTAGGCATATACTTCTCACACCTGACTAAAGCATGTATTTTATTCACTTGATTGTGAAATGTCATTCTAGGTATATCTTCGACTTCTCTTTCCATTCATTTACGCGATACATGTCGTCATCTGAATGCTGAACTATCCTAAGTCGCATTCAAGTCAATTCCGTTTTTAATTATTTCATTGTGTTCTTTGCGCAACTGATTTTGTTGTGCAAAAAGATCTTAACTAGAATAACCATATTTCTATTGATTTTGTCGAAATGTGCAGAAAATATGAGAGAACCCACATTCGAAACTTTAAATGCCTCCCCTGTAAAATTTGTTAGGATAGTTTTGCATTCAGCTGACGATATTTTCATGACACTCCTTTCTCCATCCATCCGTTCTTTATGTACAAACCAACGAATAAGCATTAATGTCGAACCTCCACAAACGTAAAACGGTTATACATTATTTTACCGCATGAACCCTTCAGGGATCTGCTGTATTCTTCTGCAATCAGTTCACTTTCGTCGTCCCTCTGCTAGTTCTATTCCCGCCTGATTGAGTTACGTGTTAGCTCCATTACACTTATGTTCTCATTGAAATTCTACCACGCAATAACTGTTTCTTAAAAGAAAGTTAATTTGTAAGCTACCGTAAAATAAATGATTTGTGATATTTAGTTCTTTTGAATTATAACTACCTTATATTATTATAGTTCTTATATTCTATTGCGTTCTTCATCTTTTCGACTTGATCTCATCACTATTCTTCCATCTAGTGATATCAAATTCCTAATAAATGATTAAGTTTTTTCAACAGACATAATTTAATTGATATATTATTATATAAACAATCATTGATCCCAAAAGTCCAGGTATAATGGACTCTAGCAAATTATTTCAACCGTTCATCCGTGCAACTAGTCACGAAAAGCTTCCGATTCAAATTTTTTTGTTTTGGAATTATGCAACCTTGAATTTTGCTCGACATTAAACTGCTAACAAGAGTCTGAATTTGACATTGTTTTTTTATCGGCGATTATGTGGTCATTTTGGCACATTAATAACGTACCATTGTGATTAAATCAAGTATATAATTTATTTGCACTATATTTTTTATGGTCTCGCAGACATTTACAACTTTGCTTTATTTGTTTGACGAAATAATAAAACTTAAAATAGAAACATGAAATCATGCCTTGACATTTTAGGTGACAGTTGTTATTGGTTTTGTTAAATTTATCAAGTTTTTTTGCCCAGTATTAAGAAATTGGTTCCGTTCTAGAAATACAGTTTTCAATTCTACTTTTTATCAATATTTTATTTTTTTTTTTTATATTTTAAAGCAATATTTCAGAGATTATGAAATATCCAAGTCGATAGACGTAAAAGTCGAGGATGTCTCAGGGAGACAATTTTTATTTTAATACCGAACGAGAATGCCAGCTGCCGGGGGAAGTAGAGATGGGAATGAGAAAGGGAGAGGAATGTGGATCTGGTCACCAAACTATTTGAAACAACGGTTCGATTCTGACTTGTAGTACTTCGCCAGGGCGATACTGAGAATATCTACCGCTCTGGAAAGACATCGCGCGATCAAATGAATCAAATACTTGAGTTGCGTTACGTCAAGATTCAGAATAACACATTGCAGGTATGAGAAGATTGTTGCAAAATACTGTGGAAAATTTGCGTGTTTAATAGTTGGATCTTATTATTTTGTCAGTGAAATTTCTAAGAGCTATTTCGCGATACCCAAAGCTGGATCCATTTCGTAAATAAACACTTCACCATGAATTACTTTATCTATGTGCAAATCACGTACATTGAACCCAAAAAGCGTTTTTTCACTACCGACAATTTGATCCACGAGCAATTTAACCACTTACACTTTCATAGATAAATCTCGGACCGTGGGAAGAACTGGAAGATATTTAGTAATTGGTTAAATTTAGCAGTACCTACTTTTAACATTTTGGCGTGGCGTGTTCAATCCATAACTACCGAAGTTACCTTTCGGGGAGTCGAGTGGAGCCGCTCTACTATTCGCAGAATCGTGATTGATTTTTGTTTTATTATATTCTTTACGAAATAGAACTAAGCGCCCGAACAGGAATAAATTCATAAGGTATATAAAGCAAGTAACCAACGTGAAGAGGACCAGTTTAAACCAACAAAACAAATTCTTCAAAAAGGGCTTCAAAAACATTCCAAATCAGTCCTGAATAATTTATAGATTTGTTATTGAATATTCGGATGTGTTTCATTCGTCTTTGAGGTTATGAGTTTATTTATTTTCCACCTTTTTACACTAACCCACATGAAGCCAGGAGGAATATAATTCCCCCCCCCCCCCCCCCCCACGGAGGGGTGAGTAGAAATTAGAGACCCGGTGTATCCAGGAGTGACCGACGCATTATTCCACACCTCCCACTGCGATGCAAGGCGATGGGTCGAGGGAGTCCAGCTGGAGAATTCAAAGGGTCTTCCTCAACTGGCCTCTCTCGATCCGGCCCATCACGCAGTTGGTGAACAGATGCATCCGCCGCCAAGATCTGAACAAAGCTCTCTCCATGAACTTGCGTACCCCTGGAAAGTAACATACCATAGCGAACCACTCGGGGTGACCTATGGCAGAGGCGTTTGTTATCCAATGGATGGTTCCCGGGGCGGCGGTACCCATACCCGCCTCCCATATTGTTATCCTAACTTACCTTTTTAACAACGTCATTTCCCCTCAGGGGTAATTAGATAGGATGAAATATCATAAAGTTAAATAGTGTGTGTGGTGTCATTATAGGGTGAACATAACATGTACGTTTTCTTTTAGTACTGTTAAGGAAGGAGTGTACTGTACTAAATAACTCTCCGGTTGTTTCCCGAAGCTCTTTTTAGAGGCAGGTGAAGAGATTTAAATGCCACCCAACTCTGTATTGGAACATTACTCCATTAACAAACACACATTTTTTCTTCGGTTATACCGACCCGTCCCAAATATTAGAATCACCGGATCGTGCTATGTCTTTCTGGAACGTTCCCGAATACTGGATTCTTCAACCGCTCTACCTGTCCGAACCATCGGACATTGCTAATTAAGCTCGTGTCGCATTCTTGGTCTTATGTTATTTTCAGATCACCACCTTCGTAGTAAGGTCGTAGATGGCTCTACCACACATACGCCAAACATTTCATTATCGAATCGAATGTTATCGTTGCATTTAATTATAAGAAGTACCTAATCCCTAATCTAACGCATTCAAGTGTTAATACAAATGTACGGTACATTTATTAAACAATAAGTTTATTCCACTGTCTATGTTATTATTTTGAACACGGGTTTTTTTATCACTATAAGATTCTCCGCACGTTGGAGGTATTCCCTGAATTTTGTCAACAATATTTTTCTTGGTTTCGTCTTCGGTTCTAATTTACGATTTGGTTCGTATTCTACAATTTGTGTCGTTTTTACAACCAGGGATGTGAACCCAACCGTTTGTTTTTAGGCAATTAACAAACCGCATCCAACAACTTGACCACCGTGGTCAGTCAAGCGAGGTTCCTTTGTTTATTCTCAATAAAATTTATGTGATATTTGCAAATCTTTTCTCAGTTCAGTGATTTAGCGACTTTAGTTGATCTTTAGAGATGATTTTTGAGAAATTCGTTTGATTCGAAAAACGTTCACTAAACTAGTTATCGAGTTTTACAACACTTGGAAAATGTGTAAAAAAAAAAACAATATAGTGTCCTTGTCGTAGGTTTCGACAGTTATATGAATGTATCAAAGCTCCAAAACTCATTATTAAAATGACATTGCAAATCAGTTAGGTGAATTAAGAAATTTAACACAGGAAAATAAATGAATTTAATAATAATATGATGGTTTTGGCTACATCAATTAATTAGAGTTCAACTTTAAAATCATATTATCTTAATTCATTCATGTTTTTTTCTCCTTTCAGAACATCAGCCACGGATTATTTAGTGCTTGTGACGTTTTCAATTTCAACAAGTAAGTCGTAATTTATTTTATTACTATCTTTACTCGATTTTTTATTCAATTTCTTCTATATAAATATGAAGAAAATGACACGGTTTTTAATTTTCTTAACAAAACTGTTTTAATGTACTACTCTTTTCTAAAAATTTGATATCAAGTATCATTTTTTTAATGCCCAGAAGAACAGGATGCTAATCCCTTACAGTCATCAATAACTAATCGATGCATGAAATTACACAAAGCTTTTTATTTTTACAAATTATAACCTTTAATCTCAGAATTCTCTTAGAATCTCCGCATTGGGACTTGTATTCTTTCAATGATAAGTTTTTTTTTATCTCCCGTCTTCGTCATTTTTTCCAAAACTTATGTTCTTATACTATACAGAATACCCACACTGATGTCGTAAAATGTGCGTTAATCAGCACTCAAACATTTATGTTATGTATACAATGCCGAGACTGTTCTAGTAGTGATCTGTTCAACATCATCGTGAGGCATCCTTGGTCGAGAGAAAAATAAACAGAGGTCGCCCTAAGATAAGATTAACTGATGGATTTAAGTGGTGGTTTTAGAGGGATAAATGATCGTTGTAAAGAATCGGAAAAACTTATGTAATTTGATGAAGGTCCATAGATGGACGTTAAGAGCAATACCGAACCTTTACGTGATCAAATAATGTTTTAATAAGGCCTACAAGTCAGAGCAGCCATACTTTCCAGAACAAATGTTTTTTGCTTTGAACAAAATCAATACGAAAACAACAAAAAAATCCAGAGTTTTTTGACAATTATCAATGACATACTCGTATATTTTATAAGTAAATGACGTAATTGTATGCAATGTAACAACATAAAACGTAGATGTTTGTCACGTCAACATAATAGTTAAATAAATTCGTCGAACCCCAAATACTCTTCATAGTAAAGTCGTTAATGAGGTGGCTTGGTCATGTGGGCATTAAGAACGCCAGAACATCGAATTCAAAGCTGAAAATTCTGAGTTCTATTCCAAGAAGAAGACGTCCAGTGGGCCGCTCCAGACATAGTTAGGGGAAACAACTCCAGAGGCTATGCGAGGAGAGGCTGGGCCTGCTGTGCACGGAGGCCGCTGAAGCATCGCAGGATAGGGACACCTGGAGGCACCATGTCGATTCAATGGGTCTCCGGCCCGAACAGGTGAAGTGGAAGAAGATTATGTGTATGTGGATATATCCATAGTGCGTCACGTTAATGTAATTTTTAGATATATAGCGAATACACATAAGGGGGAATACATGCTTTGGCGCGATAGTTTGTATCCGAACAATATATTTTACTGGGTATGACGAACGGTACACATTGAAGTAAAAATATTAAACTGCATCGAAGTACCAACAAAAAATGCATAGAAATTTGTGATAAAATGTTAATTTACATGACTGTGACGCATAAAGCGATTTTAAGTTGGCGAAAAATCAAACTGCATTTGAAAAACTGAGATCGCGATACACCTTAAAAGTTGACAAAGGTGGACCGAAGGTCGCTTCAAGAGCTCGAGCGGTGACGCGCCTCGCTAAATATAGTCATGCCTCATTCGACCATCGCGGAACATTCAGGTTATTTAGTGAATGCTGCATTTCTCCGAAACATCTGTGTTTCTGTGTGACTGCATTATTTATCCAAACATTTGATTATGCTCATTAAACACAGATATCGTAAATTACGTTAATTTCTTTCAGTGTGGGCAGATCCTGTAATGTTGTGGATTTAATTTGTCACCATTGTGTGTTTATTTATGTTTTATTGTGAAAATTTTGTATCTCGTTAACATGTTATAATAAAATGTGCTAATCGTCAACACAAATTTATGATAATTTTATGTTTCTGTTTGTTATGATGTCAAAATCCGTTAATAGATATGCTGATTCATAAATTATTGTATAATTTTGTGTACGTTCAACAATGAAAGAAAATACTAACCTCCATTAACGACCGATCTTTTAGTTTACTCAGGAATGTTATGAGTCGGGTTGTGTTTTCAGGCAATCTATCCGATAGCAACTTGACGATCGTAAATATCTCTCGAGCCATCGAGCCGAGCTTAAAAGGTAACTTAAATACCGGGCCTAAATCCGTATTATGTCTTCGAGGAAATACATAAAAATAAGCTTTTCAAAAACCTACTTAATAATACATTGTAAGGTATTGGAGCATTTCCGTCGTGTGAAGGTCCGAGTAACAATTATATTATTATTGCCTTAGTTAATAGAGTTACCGCACACGTCGTAATAATATGAACAAAAAGATATATAAAACTGTTATTGTATCTGTTGTATATACATAGTATGCGTTTACTTCCTGACTTTTAATGATAATACTATGTTTGTTTTTTAGTTGTATTATGAAACGCACCAATAATTATGTCCTTATTCTCGGTTCATTTACATATGTAAACTTTTTATTTAAAATAAATACATATATTTATATAATACAGACATAATATCTAATTACAAAAAAGGTTAAATTTATTTTACAAAAAATGTCCAACTCAATAGAGAAAGATTCCTCGTGTTTGAATTGCGGAGCACCGCCATCTAGCGAGAGTAGTGAATAAATCAACTGATATGCATAACCTTATAGTCAATTTGTAAAATAATTTATCCCATGTATCAATGAATATTAGCAAAATGTATTAAAATGTTAATATATGAACACAATAATATCAACACCGTTGATTATGTAATTTTATGTAAAAAAGTTTTAGAAGAATCATCGCGAAAACAACTTTCGAATGATACATTATTAACATTTTGGCATTTAATTTTTGACATATTTGCGTGCAAATCACCGTTTCGTTTTGGTAGTTACCACATATTAAAATGAAACTTTAAAAAATTAAATGGATCTGGCATTTATGTTACCCAGATAGTTAAGTGAATATTTCAATAGTCAATCACCTGAGGCTTTTTATTACCTGTACCTTCGTGTCTGAAAACTCTTTGATTTGTGTGATTGCATAAATCTGCCTGTGGATTATTAAAGGAAACCGCCCAAACCATTCAACAAATTAAGAGAATTATTTTTTTATTAGTTTCTATGTAGAGAGTGTACATGAATATGACTTAAGTAATAAATAAATTATAAATATAAACATGTTATATGAAGAATATGTAAGTTATAATGCATACAGTATAATAATAAAACAACAGTGTTCACATTCCTCTTCACTAGGGTTTCCTGTTCTGAGGCGGCCTGCACTTTTTTGTACCAAGTATTTTTTTTTAATTTATTTAATATAATACAAGTAAAATATTTAATAGTACAGATATATTTTAATAGCTAATTACAAAAAAAGTATAAATTTATTTAACAAAAATTACCCAACCCAATAGAGAAAGATTTCTCGTGTTTGAGTTAGGGAGCGCCGCCATGTAGCGACAGTAGTGAATAAATAAAAATAATAGAAATAAAAGTACATCAAGTATCTAGTGGTCTTAAATTGTTTCAATGTTTGCAAGTTAATTATCAGTTCAGTTATCTCAGTCATCTTTTGACTTCGCCTAACTACCAATGAATATGCAACTGCTAAACAGAAATCATAAGAATTTTTCAGTATTTCTTACGTGAGTAATTTCTTAAGTTTTCATAGAAATTCAAAGACAACTTTCAGATATAAAGGTATCGTAGTCATTTCCCTACCTGTTAAAAAGAAAAGAAAATCGGCATGCCAATACCATCTATTCTGAATCTTTAGTTTCATGCATTTTTACAAACAATACTTTTAAGGAAATTGCAACCTTCCATCTTACGCATGGCATCCCTATTTGCGGAATTTTATTTAACTGAAAACAGTGGGGGGTTGGAAAGAAGAAGAGAAGAATAAAGATAGTCAATACTTGACTATACGAATCTGGTTACTAAATATATCTAAATCAATTGCAATATAACCTTACGCTTCTAAATATCAACATATATGAACCCATT
Organism: Halesus radiatus; assembly: GCA_022606495.2. Taxonomy (NCBI): domain Eukaryota; kingdom Metazoa; phylum Arthropoda; class Insecta; order Trichoptera; family Limnephilidae; genus Halesus; species Halesus radiatus. The sequence goes on along the minus strand of JAHDVE020007374.1, from coordinate 33,702 downwards.
GTAAGTAATCTTTAGTTTATGAATATTGTGATATTTTATCAGAGCGATACTAAGAGTATCCTACACTCAGTAACGAGGTGCAATAAACTACGATATTTTATAAGAATAAAATTTTAACAAATGAATTAAAAACATATACTTTGTACTCACCACTTTATAAATATACATGTTTCGAAAGCGATGCTTTCTTTATCAGGAATATATGAATACTAAAAATAATAATGTCAAGTATAGGACAAATGATAAAAATTACAACACAATTATGTAAGAATAGACAAATTATAAACATGAACAAAAATTGATTAAAGTAGGTATGTAATTAGTCAAAAATTCTAATAAAAAAAAAATTATAAAACATTGAATAACAAATTTACTTTAGAAATTAAATAATAGATTATTTTTATTATTAATATTAGTATGAAAATAAATTCAAGAGATAGCTATTTTTTTTTAAATTTATTAAATTTAATTCACTACTAACGCTTTTACTGTTTTTTTAATTTTAAAATTGATCGAATTGTAAACCGGTTCTATTTATATGTAAATTTTTTAAACCTTTATTTATATCAAACGAATGATTGGTTTCTAAAATATGATTTGCAAATTGAGAATAGTTTTTATTATTTAAACACCTTAGGTGTTCCTTAATTCTAATACCGAAATTTCTAGAAGTCTTTCTCCTATGTAAAAATAATTGCAATCGTTACAAATTAATTTATAAGCCCACGATTTATTTAAAATATTCTGATTATATTTGTTATTTAAAAAAAATAAATTATTTATTATTAGTATAAAAAGGTAATTGGATAGTATTTAACGAATATAATACTTTAGTGAATACCAATCGTTTGAAGAAATTATAAAAGTTTAATATTTATTCAAAATATTTATACATTTACCATGAGTTTTTACCACATAAACTCTGGATCTAGAAGGGCAAATATCTTACCGTTCTGCCACCGACCAATCACCAAACAAACAAATAAACTCAACAGCTCTTCAAATACGCATCATTTCATTCCATATCCAATTGAGTTGATGTTTCATTAATGCTCAACACCCAAATTATCCACCACATTGCGTAGTGCGTACTGTGTACCTTTAATAGTTTGTTTATATCTTTAGATTAATGATAGCAGAACGGATGGCGAGGCACTATTTGAGATGTCATCCAAGGGGTATAATCAATTCATAATCATTAGAATACATCGCGTGTTGATTCTGGCATCCGAGGCGAGACCGCCCACACACTCTCGGCAAGTAGAATAGTAATATATTATTACGGTTACTCGCACTCGGGAACTTCCTACAGATGGACCTGTGTAAATAAAATAATTCATTTTATGAATATAAACTACTTACAAGGCGCGGATTGCGGCAAGAGCACGCATGCGCATTGGACGCTATTCATGGGCCTGTACCAATACATTATATTTACTTTTGCCAGAATTTGATTTTACTCCTTTGCATAATTTTCTGAACACATTGCCAACATAGATTTAAAAATATATATGTAAGTGTACCAGCGGCCTACTTTCAGATGGTCCATTTGCAAACGACTAAAAAAACATTACTGTGCACATGTGCATTACTCGTATTATGTATGGTCGAGGGGTAAGGTTCTCGACTACGAATCCGAAGGTCGCGGGTTCAAATCCCGGCGTGCGCAAGTAAATTTTATTTAATTAATTTGTGTTGTTTCACAATTAATTCATTAAAAATAATATGTAGTATATTTGCGCACGTTCCAGAGTGGAAGATACTCCAGTATCGCCCTGGTGAAAGACCACCATTCAGAATTGAAACGTTGCTTGAAATGGCTTTTAGCCGTGTTTGGTGACCAGATCTGAATAGCCAGGTATTCCCCACCTTCTTCTTCCCCTTCTCCTTCCCTCCCCAATACCTTTAGCCCCACAACATTCCCCAATTGGGAATACCATAGTCTCACTGGCTCCAGACGGTTGGGAGCAGTTGGGACTCTTGTGCGGTATTCATGTAAAAAAAAAAAAAAAATCTAAAAAAGATTAATTTAATTTAACATCTTCATCATATAGTATAGAATCGTTTAGTTTAACTAGTAAACTCTCTCGAATGGTGAGTTCTAGCACTAGCATTTATTGTACAGTTTTTTTTGTCGTTGTTAATAGAACAAGATTTTTTGATGCATGGCAAATGACGATCTTAAATATTTAATCATTAAATGCCAAAAAATACGCAATAGAAAATAACACTAAAATCCCAGCAGCGGCAATAACCCGGTAATTTTATTTAATAATGATAATATTTATTTATTAAAATGAATATTATTTAACAAAAAATATATGAAAACTTTGACACTATTTTATATTACGTATTATTTTCATATTCTGTCATTTTCTATTAGTAATTATACAATATTATTTATTTTCTATTTGAATGTATCTAGGTAAAGTAATAAATAAATATAATATACGTTTCTCACAAAATCTTGCCCTGCAATCTTTTAAATTAATTATTTCTACAAATATGTAAAAATGCACGTATTTTTTCAAGCAGCTCGATTAATTTTTCATTTCCGTTATATTAGTCCTGATGATCTGCAGATCCGTTTTTTTTAATATAAATACCGCACAAGTTTCAACGTTTCAATTCTGAATGGTGGTCTTTCACCAGGGCGATACTGAGAGTATCATCCACTCTGGAACGTGCACAAATATACTATATATTATTTTTAAATCAATTAATTGTGAAACAACACAAATTAATTAAATAAAAATTACTACAATCAATCCGTTGTATCAATCGGGCTAGCAAATTTTAAAGATTCCTCAATACGCTTCTGAATAAATTTTCTAAACACACGTGAACTAAAAATGTACCTGTATCGAACTGATACACATTAATACCGCGATGGTTATTTCACATGTAATGACGGACAATTTATTTGTTATCATTTATTTTAAGTTACGAATATTCAATCGACTCGGTATTTCTCTTAATGTATTTTACCCACCCACACATCATTTAAATATTCCTTAAACAATGTTGATGAAATTTCTTCAATGATGTTTTTCGAATGTACACGAAAAGAGGCATCCGACAAACAACCTTTGATAAACCAAAAGTAATAATGTTTTTTAATCGTAGATATTTTAGGCACGCTGTCTGATCTGTGTCTTGGCGTGTTCGAGAGACTGTCCTCATAAATTTCATCATTTTGAAAATAAAATATTGATTTAAAGTTACATGTTATGTTTCTTACTGATTTTCAATGAGCGGTATGAATGTTCTAACAATAATTTATTTTTGGAAGTATGGAAACATAAAGAAACATGCATTTTCTAAAAAAATTCAAATTCAAGAAAATAATAATTTCTTTTGGACTATGAAAGTGCCAACACACGCTTTTTATTGTAGAAAAATCAGATAATTATACGTCACCTAGATGGTTAATATACGAGTACATATGAAATATATCAGTTTAATATACGAGTACATATGAAATATATCAGGTTAATATACGAGTACATATGAAATATATCAGTTTAATATACGAGTACATATGAAATATATCAGTTTAATATACAAGTACATATGAAATATATCAGTTTAATATAAGAGTACATATGAAATATATCAGTTTAAAAATATGAAGGATGATTGTTTATTTGTTTTATTTTAGTTATTTGTAAATTTAAGAAAATAAGTGAAACTAGCATTCCATAATGGAGTGCTGATACCAACTCCGATGTATGGCAGTGAGGCATGAAACTGGCAGAAGAAGGATGAAAGTAGACTGAATACTGTAGAAATGAGATCTCTGAGACGAATTTGTGGTAAAACCATGTATGATCGTGTGAAAAATGTCGAGATTCGTAAAGAATGCAAGGCTGATGTATGCGTAATGAGCAAGATTAAGAAAGGAACGCTTAGATGGTGGGGGCATGTAGAGCGAATAAATAAAGACATTAGTGGAAGGAGAATATATGACGCGAATGTGAATGGAAGAAGAAGCAGGGGACATCCGAGGAAGACATGGCACGATCAAGTTAATTGCTTGAATCGACCCATGTCAGAAGTCGGAATAATAGAAGAGAATGTATGAGACGATGTATGAATGTGAATGAAGCAAGAAGTGTATGCCGAGATCGAGTTGTTTGGTCGTCTGTCCTCTCTGCCTACCCTTGCGGAGAAACGGCGTGATGGTTAGATAGTTAGTTAAGATTACAAAATAAATAATTATAACTTACATACTATTGGGTACTTTTCATTATAGCCAATGATAACTAAATATATACTTTGGATTTTATCTTGCTTAACTTAGTGTGGTTTTTACAAACCAATTTAAATTTATTAATTGATTTAATTTTGATCGGGACCGGCAGCGTATTATAACATCCTGCGGCCTCTATGGTCGAGGGGTAAGGCTCTCGACTACGAATCCGAAGGTCGCGGGTTCAAATCCCGGCGTGCGCAATTAAATTGTATTTAATTAATTTCTGCTGTTTCGCAATTAATTCATTTAAAAATAATATGTAGTATATTTGTGTACGTTCCAGAGTGGAAGATACATGGTAACCAGATCTGAATAGCCAGGTATTTCCCCACCTTCTTCTTTCCCTTCTACTTTCCCCTCCCCAATACCTTCAGCTTCACAACATTCCCCAATCGGGGATGCCATAGTCTCACTGGCTTCCAGTGGGTTGGGAGCAGTTGGGACTCTTTTGGGGTATTCATATATAATTTTAAAAATCCCTTTGTAAAATAAACTGTTTTGCATATTGGCTTTGTTCTTTTTCAGTAGTCTGATTTCCTTACATGTTCTCTTGTATTATGTCTGTTCCTTACATGTTCTCTTGTATTATGTCTGTTCCTTACATGTTCTCTTGTATTATGTATTGCAAGTTATTGACGGAAGCTGAGATTTTCTTTAATATCTGATCGATTTCTAGGTTATTTTACTCTAATATTTATTGTAAATGGAATTTATTTATTTTTAAATCCTTCTAAGCTGTGTTGGCCTAAATGAACAAATTTTGTTTAAAATTACGCCATCTTTTTAGGACATCATCTCAACGAGAATGACTTAATTAGCTAGATTTTTAACGTAAAATCTTCTCGAGTAAGTTGATATACAAGCGCATGCAGGCAAGGCGTCCGTTTCTTAATCATGTTCCTTACGCTCGTTTCGTATATCGTCAATGAATATTTTAAATATTCTAACTTTAGAAAACAGACAAAAAAAACGACCCAACTTTTTTATTAAAATTATTTAACTCTAATTTCGATTGTTCTGAACTCCTAAATTTAATCAATTTATACATGCCTAAACGAACGTCTAAACAAACATTAACTTTTTTACATATGTATATCTAATTCCAACTATGGTTTACATATGCCTATTCAACGTTTACACAGTATTGGCAACAAATTGACCGGTCAGTGGCTTAATTGGCATCTTACTGTAATTGTAGTAAGATATTTTTAAATTTTGTCAGGTTATTCGTAACCGAGAACGTTTGTCTTTCTTAAAAAAAAAAATATGTATATATATATATATATTTTAACACGATATCTATGTATTTGATAATAATTTGAACACAGCAAGCTTCAAAAACCGTATGAACAAGTTATTTCTACCTGGTTAATAAATTATTATTCACTACGATTTAATAGATTTTTATTTCTATAAAATATAATACTTAATATTATGTAGCAAAAATTAACAGTCCCAAAATGTCTTGAAATAATAATAAATAAATAAATGAGGATGCTTCGAAAGGAAAAAAAATACTTTAATTTGGTCGATGTTGGCAGAATACCTAATTTTATTATTCGTGTTTTCTGTTTCGTGCATTTTTTGCATGTTACTTTTTTATTATTTCCGATGCTAAAATTATAAAAATTGTACTAAATATTATGTAAGTCCCCTAGGCGTTTATAAAAAATAAAAAAAAATAAATAAAAAAAAATATACAAATCATGTTACGTCATATATGGTTTTACCACCCAAAAGACTCATGAGTATCAATGAATATCATTGGGGTCTCTCGGATTCCGTTGAAATTTAGTTGTGTGTATTTATTAGGAAAAGTTATCAATTTATTATTTTTGAAGTTACTCAATGCACCCATCTAAAGCAGTCGAAATTATAATTTCTAAAATCTATTGGCGGTTTATGCAATATTGAAGATTATACTAATCCATAATCGTACATTTTCCGAACACCGATTTTTGTTATTTTAAATGTTTCCCGTTAGGAGCTTCCAAACTTTGAACACAAAAACAGCAGCTGCTATTGAATTTATCAAAATGTCGCTACGCTATAATAAAGCTGAAATCCAGGAAATGAGATCCTGCAGATATCCCAAGATAAAAAAAATAAAACATCTGGCGCGTTCGGAATCGAAGTGATAAATTGGACCAGTTATCATTTGCGAAAGATTTCGCCCGCCAAGGGGACTGGCACGTTCTGCGCCGACTGTACGGGTATACCCACTCGAATGCCTACCTGAGCACAGGTATTATATTATATTGTAAGTCCTTCGGAGGTGTGCCCACACGGAGTACAGGTTTGGCCCCGATGGCACTTTCGCCCACCGCGACCCGCCAAATAAGATCATGGTGTCTTAATCCGGATAATGCTGGACATTCACGCCATTCCGCAACCGAGATTTTTTTTTGTCCATCAATGTAGGTATTTTATATCACTTGTAATATTGTTATTTTTAGGATTTTCCGCGTCGGCGGACCTGTACTAGATGGTCGCCTTGCTTAAAAATCACATATCATATATTAAACAAGTCATTAAACCATAACACACAATATGTGTGCTGTCAGGGATTGAACCCGATGTTTGGCTGTGTAGGCTAAAAGCCAATGTATTATTTTTAAATGAATTAATTGTGAAACAACACAAATTAATTAAATAAAAATTACTTACGCACGCCGGGATTTGAACCCGCGACCTTCAGATTCGTAGTCGAGAGCCTTACCCCTCGACCATGGAGGCCGTCATCATTGATGTAACTTTGCATGTTTCCATTACTCAACTGGTTTTTAAACATCCAGCTACTATTTTTTCTTATGTAAATCAAATTTAATAATTATGTTATTATTAAATTCTGCAAGTATTTTTAGTTTTTAGTGTTACACTGATAAAAACTAAAAATACTTGCAGAATTTAATAATAACATAATTATTAATTTTGATTTACATTAAATTTAAAAAATATATTAAATGGAGTTCTACGAATTAAACACAAACATATCTAGCAAACAATTAATATCTAGCTACATGGTGTTCAAAATGCAGCACACTAATTCGTTTCTATTCATTTCCCAAGTTTCAGGTTAGCTTCACATGCATAGAATTGTTAAATATTCTGAAAATTTAATAAATCTAACGGTACGAATAGTGTTCAATAGTAAACTTACGTAAGATAAATACTTTGATCACATATAGCTATTAGATTATTGTAACAAAATTATACTGTGTGTGTTTGTTTTAGATCTACGTTTATGTGTAATGACAAAATAGTTTGTTGTACTCATTGGTCCGGCTCAGTTAAGTATCAACGAACGGCGAACAGTGGGACTATATTGTAGAGTAATAATTGCAGACATTATAAGGTAATAACTAAATATCATGTTCACCAAAACAGACAATATTATTAATACAACTGCCTATGTACTTCTTACGTCTCCAACATCGCAATGAAATGTACGTACCAACCTCTTTCCTGACACGATCTTACATATACATATAATGTGATAATTTCATTGAACAAAAAGGTGCTCACCATCTTTGAATAGGTTCGTCTATACAGTCCACACAACGCACAATTTCCAACTAGTAATAAACAATTAAGCCGTCAAAGGCGCTAAAGTAAGTATATGAAATCATTTTTTCCTATAATAAAATATTCGGATATTTCCTTTAGTTTTCAACTATTGCTAGATACTTGTTAGCACTTGTCTAGCCTATGCGTCGCATGACTCTAAAGTCTGGACGAAGCTTATGAGGGACAGTGAAGGGTGGAGGCACCGATCAGACGAGGCAAGTGTAAAATTAATCCGATTTTTTTCTGATCATTCTGAAGCGTAACCAAGAACCAGTTCTCGCACATCTCTGATTATCGCATTTACGACCAGGACCGAATCAGTGCCAGAAAATAGCAGGTACACATGGCAACGAATGGAATTTATGAAATGAATATAGCTGAACTCCAATAAAAGAACAGAAAAATAATGTCGCTTCGAAAACTTACGAGCGTCATTGTTTTTGAAAAAATAAACTAATTAATCAGATATGTTATGATCTATAAATTCAGCATCCATGAAGTACCTACCTACACCAAAACTTTCATTAAAACGACACGAGGGATTCTTCACAGTAAATTGATAACAATTCCTTCAACCAAAAAAAAAATTGTAAAATATCTGCAAAATATTGTTCTGAATGAAATGTGTCGTTCAGACATGTACATCAACAAGGCCTTCTATTATAGTAACATATATATATACATACTTCTAGTATAGTGAACCGAACCATCTCTGCCCTGGCGGAATTATCGCAAAGAACGGTCGCATAATTGACGGAAATAAAAAAAGTCATCAACCTCGCTCATATAAGGTGTTACATCCAGCAACGGGCAACGTCCACTCTGAGCAGCGGACAAGCCATATTCCGTATTTCAACTTTCACTCTCGCTCTCTGACCAAAAACGCGTGCGCTTTTGATAGAAATCGAATGGGTCCCGTTCGCAGGGATACTTTCGATTATTTCGCACTCAACAGATTTGGAAGTTGCGTGGCTTATGCCGAATAGAGAAAGCTGGAATATATTAAATTTACATGTGGTTTAGTAAAAAATGAATTTAATGAATACGATCAATACTGCCTAATTTAATAAAAATCGAACGTCAATCAATTCAATCAATTCTGGTTTATAAATACTTTCGATTATTGCAGTTTGGAGATTCAGAAATGGAAGTTGTGTGGTTTATTGCGAATAGAAAAAGGTGTATATTTGAGAGTTTTAAAAAACGTGTTCATTAAAAAAATGTAGGTATCGAATGATAATCCGACGTCACTTTTTTTTATAATTGATAAATTGACAAGTAAAACTTTCTACGTCAGTAAATAGACGGGATTCAAATGACATGCAGGGAATTTTATGTTGCTTTCCAAATTCTACTGTTTTGTGTAAATAAAACTGAACACGTCTATGTTTTGAGTCCTGACTATGTTCTCTGTATAAAAAGTTCTAAGTTGAATAAAGGAGTTGAAATAATTAAATACGGAGAAATCAATTTGTCTGAAGCTACAAAAAGTCTCGAAAGGTTAGGTCTAGCCTCATGATATTAGTACAGCTTTCATGTCTAGAATATCTCAACACAGTAATTTCCAACTAGCGATTTCAATCTCATGATGAACTCGTATAGTGATTTGAAATTAGCAGATATCTCTCAAAAAATAATTTAGGTCGCCAAACTATTCCATATTTTTAAATATCAATATATGCTGCATAATATGCACGTATGAGAAGTATGAAAATCCCAGACAACTTTTATGTACTCACAAGCTTGAATATGATTACCTTAATTATATTGCCCTGAATTAAAATCACGCTTGTTCACGTATCGGTGTGGATAGCAGGCAATCTCAAAAAGATCAAAGCGAACTGACCATTGGATGACCTTTCGTGGAAAATATAAAGATTTCGATATAATTTCACAACGGAACACACACAAGTGCCTGTGCCCAGTGCCCAGTGCCCTTTGGAACAACGACTTGCCCACACCATAATATATTATTTCACAACGAGTAATGTAGACCTATGCCAGAGTTTTAGGTCGATTTCGTGGAGATCAGAATCTGTCAAGTCGTGTTTTTCTTTTTAATGAGAACTACGTTCAGAGAACAATGTTCACATATTTGTTAAAAACTATTTTCATTATGTTAATGGTTTGATAGAGGTATTAGTTAAATTTTCTTGTTAGCATAACTATTTTTAACTCAAAATAAGAAAATATTTCAATATCATTCTACTTTCTACATTATTTGAACTTGTTGATTTATATCTTATTTTATTTTACACCCCTAAAATTGAATTATTCTTCCACACATTTGTAAAAACCTTTATCAATTAATTTTGATTACAAAATAACTATTTTACAGAATTCTTTAAACGTGTGTACATTACATTCTAACGATTTCACTGGGGAGGTTAAAAAATCAAAATATATTTATGAAAATCCCATAAAGGTGCTATAAAATTAGCGAAATTGTATTTTTTTTTAATAGTCGTGTACTTGATCTGAATGAGACATAGCCTCCAGACAATGAGAAATATGTCGTAAGATCATTGCTCCACCTTGAGATTGAGTTTTCACATTATTTTTTTCAATGATAAATTATTAATTATTACATTGATACTGCGGGTACCGACAACACACGTTTGAACACGAACACGCAACAGCTCTCTTTAAAAGATCAAAGCATTATGTATTACATATTTTTGAGAAACTCATCTCCGTTACGAGCCATCATTAAGTTCTGTCAAATGCAAATTTCAAACTGTATCGTAATCTCTCAGTTATAAGTTAATGCTAATTTATTCTCAGGTGAAATTCTATGCAATTCTTACATGCATAATGTAACACACTTAATAATGATTACCAGACAATTATCACCTACGATATAATAATATTTATTAAAAGCATGTTGGCGATATTCAATTTAGTTTATCCAGAGACGCGCACGGAACTGGTATTCATCTGAAATATTGGTTTGAGTTTTGTAAAAGCAAAGAGTTTATTAAGATTATGCTATTTGTATGTAAACCTTTCGTGGGTGGGATAATCCAGGAACATTTCAGTAGAAATCTTGATGTCGCTTTTGAAATTAACTAATATTTTAACTCTTCTGTAATAATAATACTATCCTGATTAATAAATGTGGGAATGTAATGCAAGACTCCCTATTTCCAAAATGGGTGAAATTGAATGCAGTCAGGGTAATTCGAAGCTAAGAAATCGACTGAATTTTCATCTTAAAAAAAACACTTTTTTAGAAAACGTACTATTTCCAAAACTGGCATTTTTCATGTTATGGAAATGCGGACTATTTCCAATAGAAATTTGAGACAAATATTTTTTTTTCTGCAAAATGTACCATTTTGCCTAATATTGACAGATGTATTTAACAGTCGCCAAATTTGAAAATAGTGAATGAACGGATTTATTTGTTTTATTTCCTGGCTGGAAACTGAATCAGGAAGAGGACCTAATAAAGTCTTCTACTTACTAGCAATTTTTTAAATGTTTTGAAGAACAGATACAAGGATAGAAGGGAAATAGTTATGTTTGTAAAATAAAATAATTAAAACTATGAATTTATAACATTATTTATTCAATGCCAAGTTAATAAATCACAAATAGTTACATTTATTTTAGTACCGTTTATTGGCTCTGCTGAAAAGTTAAATTTTTGGAAATAGGCAGTTTTGCATTACAGCCCCACAAATGAGAGTATAGTTTTTTTTCCACACAAAATGGTGACATAACGAGATGTCAGAAAACCAATGTGTGTCCATTTTATTCTAATTGTTTTGGTTTTCAATGCCAGTATAATGAAAAACGAAAATATTCTATTTTCTAAAACTTCAATCCCTACAATATCATAATTACACCTACATAAAAATGTTGAGAAAAATTAAATTTGAAATAGTCTTCATAATACGTAATATATGTATCATCATTGGACGTTTTTGATATTTTACTAAATGATTTACTTACTTATATTATGTATCATGCGACCTCCTTCGAGTACAAATAAATTTATCTGCACTAACAATCGAGAATAGTTGGACTAACTTATTTACAGAAGAATTCATAATTATTGTAATAATTAAACAAAATGAAGGAATCTCATTTGAATTAAGTGTGTTAAATTTTTTAACATTTTGCATGTTTTTCCATGAAGAATAAAAACAACAATAAAATTATTAAGAGTTACGTATTACTTTTGCCAGTAAAAACATAATTTGGCCAGTTACACTCGTACCTATAAGCAAATATTTTTTAAGGAATTCTTGTTTGTCTAGTGGTGTGCTGTATGGTAGAACTTCTGCGGGGTAAGAGGGGACTGCGGGAAGGTATTCCAAACTAGTTCAAACCACTATCAATTTATCTATTTAAATGATTTGCCTGTCCTATATAATTTGGAGTACACATAGGATCATTGTGATATTAAATCACACTATATTACTTCTTCAATACCTAATTGTAATAATATGACTCTGTGGTACCATCTTAAATTAAATGATAATTCTTTTCCGATAAATAAAGGTTTAAAGAAAATTATATTCAAATACAGTGGGTTTGCGAATGGATAAATTAGAGATTTTAAAAAATAGGCAATATTTTAATAGTCAATTCAATATTATTAATAATTTTTCTTTATAGCCATCTCCTAATATTTTTTTCACATTAATACCTACTCGTTTATACATAATAAGAAATGTTAATTTGGCACCTTTGTCGTTCCACTAGTTTTTTTGTTACTTATATAAATATTATTTTATAATAATTTTATTTACGTCAGATAATTATTTTTTTACATGAATATCTATTTAATTACCTCCTCCCAAAAATTATTGTTATTATTATTTGACTAAGGCGATTTTTCTATGATACTAAATAAGTCATTATTTTCGGTATACATTATGCTAAATTGATATCGCGCCGGTGATCTGTGACAACGCCTCACTTCCATGTCACGAGATGTTTCTTGGAATTGTCAATCCCCTGCTTTGGTTGTTGATAGGGTCCGTCGCAACACTTGCGATTCTTGTTTTACGGCGATATCAGTGCTTATACTGCTTCGGTAGAGGACATTTGTTCAATGAATTTCTATTTTATACATAATATGGTTGATATCGTAAATACCAATCAGACTCACACCATTTTATAAGATTGTTCTGATCGTGATATTTTGATCAATTTTTGTATTTTTCTTCTGTACTGGATTATTGATAAAATCTGTCGCGATATCCGTCGTAAATGCCAATCAGACTCCATATCATAAAGTGATATTTACATAAATTAATTTTGGAGGTAGGTACCGCCGCTACGGGAAACCATTCATTGGATAACCAACACCTCTGCCATACGTCACCCCAAGTGCTTCGCTACGGCAGGTGAGTCAGCAGGGGTGCACGGGTTCATGGGGTGAGGTTTTTCCAGGTCATGGCGGCGAATGCGTCTGCCCACCAGCTGTTAGCTAGACCTCTCCAGCCGAACTCTCTCGGCACATCATCTTGCACCGCAATAGAAGGTGTGGATTAATACGTTCGCCTCTCCTGGACGTACTGACTCCCAAATTGCTACCCACCCCGCATACTTTTCTCCTTCCCAGAACTTCTATCCTTCCTTTCCTAAGTTCCTCCCGTATGGAGTGAATATTTTTTTTGAATGACCCGAACTATGTAGACATACACATTTTTCTACCTTGTTTACCCCTGTTACTAATGGGATCTTGATAAAGCCCGTCGCAACACTGTCGATTCTCGTTATCCGGTAACATCATTGTATTACTTTGATAAATGACACTTTTTAATGGACTTCTCTTCTTAATAAATATTATCTGTCATACGCAAAACAGTTATCATATCATAAATCAAAATGGTCATCTATGACATGGTAAAAATAAACTTATAAAAATAAAATTAAATTAAATTAAAAAAAAATAAAATAAATAAATAAAACAGATAATAACCAGATACCTGTACACGGGACGAGAAATAATGTAAATTGAACAAGATATAAAAGGAATACATCGAGCATGCAAAAATCACATAGGTAAAAGAGTTTCTTAGGAAGGCCTTCATCCAACAGTGAATAAACAACGGCTATAGATTAAATGCTGACTTACAATTTTTTTTGTTTTTTTTTTAATTTTAATTTATTGTACATCCAATTTAATAATGTTATAATAATGTTTGATTTGCATTAAATTAAAAAAAAAATTAAAAATTATGTTCACATAAAAACAATTAATACTAACTTACATAATAATAAGGGTTAATTTCTGTAGCGCCAGTTTGTGAATGATTTTGCACTAACTATCCTAAACTAATATAATTAGAAAATAACAGATATACCGTACATATGCAAATTAAAACTATTACTCAAAATATTCATTAGCAGCAGACTCACTTACATAACAATTTAGATATTTTATAATAATTTAGTATACGCTAAGGATGTAAATTATCGTACTAATCAACACAAGATACCACAGATAAGACAAATGTATCAAAACCGTGCAGTGAAATTTTCATTAAACAATTTTTAATGTTCTATGAGTATTGCGAACAATTCCAGCAAACCACCTATCGACCACCTTAAAAATCCATAAAACCACCACAAAACGTAATAATTATTAACAAAAAGTCAATTCGGTGGGTAATCTAGTTCGTGGAATCGTTCATTGATTCGGGATGGTCCAAAATAAAACCACCACGGTACCACCAAAAATAATTAAGCAATTTAATGGATCAAAAGTAGCGACATTTCAAGTTTTATAATTTCGGTGTAGCCACAAATTTTTATACGGGTTATTTCGGCCTTTTGTGAAGCCGCTATCTCTGAACGTAAAATCTTTCATTGATTAATTATTTTTTAAAGTTGTTTTAAACTGGCGAGTTTATGGTTCTTGGCGATAATTTTTAATTACCTGAGTTTATTTGTATCTTAGTTCCCATCAATAAGGTGATTAATTTATGTAATTGTTTGGTTATTATTCATTGGTAAGTTTATTTTCTACATCCGTTGCTAATTGTGATTACTGTTATGTTTGTTTATGAATATGTTTTATTACAGTTGTTCTTAACCTTTTCGAATTCACGGAACATTTCTGATAATAGAAAAACTTTTCATAAAATTACAGACAAAAAGGCACAAAAATACCGTTTATTGCGTACATATTATAACATAATTGCAAAAAATAAGACATCGTCTTCAAAATAATACTTAATTAATATTACTTATTACTTATTGTGAATACTGCGCAAGAGTCCCAACCGTCTGGAGCTAGTGAGACTATGGCTTCCCCAAATAGAGTATGTTGTGAGGCTAAATTTAATAGTAAACAAACAAATTTAACTGCATCTCTTTATACGGTCTATAAATAATGTGTAATGATAGACTGTCAAAAAAAAAATGTCATCGATATAATATAGGAATAATGTAAGAATAGGAAATAAGATTTGTACAGCGCCCTTGAGGTGATTTTTCACAAAAACGGCGCTATAAAAATCATCCGATTATTATTATTATTATTATTAAAGGTAGCGGGGAGAGAAAGGAAATACGAAAAAGTAAGGTGGGGAAATACCTGGCCATTCATATCTGGTCACCAAGCATGGTTAAAGCCATTTCAAGCAACGTTTCAATTCTGAATGGTGGTCTTTCCACCAGGGCGGTACTATGAGTATCTTCCACTCTGCACGGAACGTGCCGCAAATATTATGTTCAATTAATTAATTGTGAAACAACACAATTTAATTAAATAAAATTTATTTGCTCACGCCGGGATTTGAACCCGCGACCTCCGGATTCGTAGTCGAGAGCCTTACCCCTCGACCACGGAAGCTGGTAACTGAGCTTATTGGCTTTAGCTTATTTTAGGAATATCAGATATAATATTATGATAAAGCTATCATACATTTATTCATCGTTATTAGCAATCCTTCAACGTTTTTCAGGAATATTTTGTTTTTCAGAAACTGAAATCACAAAAAACTGTGCATTTAAAAATTCCATCATTAAAGTTGTGCCTTTTCGAGGAACATTTTAGACGAGTGCTTCGAATACTTGCAACAATTTCACGGAATACCAGTGTTCAGAGATACACCAGTTAAGAACCACTGAAACTAAAAATATTATTTTGAAATCTGCTCTGTGGCGGTGCAATTATTTGAGATTGTTTACCTTTTCTTAAATCTAGATAGGCATTAGTCACACGTCGCAATAATGATTTCCTGGGCAATTTTTCTAATGGCATTTTAGGCTTCACTCCATGGCTAACGAGGCGCGAATCCTCGCTTTTGTACGTAAGGCAGGTGAAGAGGAAATTGCGTCTTTGTTTAGATGCCTTATTGCTAAAGATTTGATTTTTGTATCTCTGATCTATTCAATACATTACTTGTACAAATAAAATGAAATAAAACAATGGGCAATTAGTAGAACTCTTTAACTTTTCGTTGCACTTGGTTTTTTTTTTTTTAAATAATTATTTGAGAATGCAAGTATTCAAACAATGTTGTGAAGTACAGTAAAACCCCGACTATCCGTGGTAAAGGAGAGATAGTGAGCCCGGATAATTGAAAAATACGGTAAATCCAATTTAAGTGTTTTATTTAGTAAAACATAAAAAATACAAAAGACTAATATTTTTCTAGCGTTTGATCATAAAAGTATACAAATTACTAGTGTTTATGAAATAAATAACAAATATTTTATATAAACCACTATTTAATATATAAACATCAACATGTTTCGGAAGCGAAGCTTTCCTCATCGGGAAACACAGTTTATTAAATTATGTCGATATTCATGTGTTGAATGGCGGTTTACACAAAATATTTCCGATTAATTTTATTAATAATGATACCACAAAGCAATTTTACATTTATTGAAGAAGTAGTAGTGTTTACTCATAAAGAAAGTTCCAGTTTTTTGTTTGCTTTTTTATGTACAATTATGTATGTCCAATTTGATATTGCACGCCCACAAATTTTCAATACTTCACTGTAATCAAAATCATTTTTGCGTTCACATGGGACTACTATTAGTTCAACTTACTTTGTGTATTACCAATTCACATAACATTTCTGGATGTGAACCTTGTATTATTTTTTCGATTTTCTTTTTTTTAAAGTGTTAAAAGACATACCGTACGATTTTTTATTAAACTTTTTTACTCCGAATAAGTTCAGGAATCACTTGTTAAAGTAAGTCAGATTCGTCTATGAACACTCCGTGTATATTTTAAATTGATGAACATACAAAATTAAATACTAAAATTAATAAGACTTGTGTAACTTAACTAATATGTACTAATATTTTAAAAAGTAGGTTTCATAAATCAACATTTTCTGCTGAAACCTTTTTACTTTATTCAATTTACCCACAACAGGTAAAAGGTATAAAAAAAAATCCATTATTAAAATGATTTTAGAGAAATACTTTTATATCAATTACAATTTAATATATCCGCAAGATATCACAATAACATTAGAATGCCAAAATTAAGCATGGTCAAATACCTACCTCTATCTAGGAAAAACTTATTATAACAATCTTCGTTCAAATTTAAAAACTATAGAAAATATTCTTGAATTGCAACTAATAATGAAATATTACCTCAAACAATAAACCTTCATTTGTTATTATAAACATATTTATTTCTTAATTAATTAAAAAATATCCTTTATTTACACCACTGCAAAGCTAATTTTTTATTTATTTCTGTTTTCTAAGAACCTTGTGTTTTCTTTAACCGCCCTACCCATACGAACATACGTGATACGGCCGCCATATTATCGCCCGAACGCAACAAACCGTATCCCGTACGTTCAGGTACAAAAAAAGCTATACCCGAAACCCACAAAACATTCATATACGTCAAGTTTGTTCCTGCGTCATCTCATTTTGTATTTCGAGGTCAGCCGAAGATAAAGGATGTGTTCGGGTATTTTTACCCGTTCTATACGAGTTACGTCACTAGTCACACGTATGTTATTGAGAAATCTAATGAAAAAAAACGATGTTTTTTTTACATATTTTTTTAACAATAACCGAAAGGACGGGCGGTTAATTATTAACATTATTACTATAACTAATAAATTACACAACTGTTTCGTACTTTCCCGGTTGTATTATAAACTAAACCATATGATTTTATTATTTCCTCACCAAAAACAATAACCTTGTTTCTTTACGGCGAGGAATAGGTATATCATGTTTTCCTTACTACGCTGTTAATCGTGTAATATTGATTGTATATCTACTTATTTGTAAATATGTATATATTAAATAAGTAATTTTAAAAAATAAAAAGAAAAAAAAAATTCTTTTTATTTTTAATTTTTTTCATCTCATTAGAAAGCAGCACCGCGGACTTGACTTCTTAATTATCTGAAGACTTATAAATTACACGGGTGACGCATTTGAGGTGCTATCACCTGTCGAATCTCCGCCAGTAGTCTTAAATCTCATTGTGATTCACGGTGTAGGGCAGATCTGGCCTAGAAATGAATGGAGCGCATCACCGTACGCACTTTGCCTCCAAAGTATTTTATCAGATGACAATCGGTACGGACCTACTCGGCCATCCGGCTAACGGTGTCCGCCATTGTGAATTTATTTTTCGATATCTTTTTTTACCATTATTACTGTAACCATAGCTTTTGTATTTCAAGTGAAGGAAACAATTTTAAAACAAATATATATGTACATTATCGCATAACACAAGTTCATAAAGTTTTGTGCACATTTCAAAGTACCAAACGACAGCCCTTAGTGGGTGTAGTCTAATAATATAATAAGTCCTAAAAATATATAATCTTATCTATAAAGTACAGAATCTGTGTGTATGGAGCAGTAAAACTATGAAGCTGGAACGGTGAGCTCTGGCTTCACGAATTTAGTCTTGCGTTGTCTGTCTAAATTTTCTCGGCCCTGTCCAACTTTTTTCTTACAGCTTCTTTTGTGTCATGATCTATAAAATTTTTAAAAATCCATTTAACTCGTGCAAATCAAGTCAGGACGCTGTATTATTCGTTCCACATTGATCAATTGTTTCGAAAAACAATTTGAAATCGCTAGCAATGCACCTACACTAATATTATTTAGATAAGTTTTTTCTTTCTTTCCTGTTTTCTATTCTCAGAAGTTACTTATTAAAATCCGTCAACAATTACCTCCAAAAAATCTCAAATGCATCTCAACAGCCGCATTCAGACGATAGTAAAAAAGTGCATAAAGCGTTTTCTTTGCCAATTCCGATCTCCTAATAAATTGCCACTGGCTAGAACAGCACTTTTTACTCGTGTCTCAAAATGGCTTAATGCGTTCTATTTCACTTTCACACTTCCCCTCCAACAATGCAACTCCTTTACCTACATTTTTACACGTTTCAAAATAGAACACATTCAAATAGAGAAAAATCTACAAAGAAGTTCTTTAAAAGAGCATCAATAATCGATACTTTCTTTTATAAACGAATTCAGCCATTCGGTCGCCTTTTTCGTGGCTTGAATCAATTAAAATGTAAAGGAGAGAAAGCGGATGGCATAATTTATGCGATCTTTAATGGCTAATGGCGGGGTCACGAGCCGGTCAGTGGTAAGTTAGCAACTGTTCCGGTAAACATCCAACATTAGCAAACATCAACTGCTAATAAATAATACTGCAGAGAACACACGACCGGTAAACAACTAGCCCCCATTGCAAACTGTATTATATTAATGTGCATGCTGGGAAATCATTTAATCATTAAGTAATTTAGTTTAGTTGGACGCTAGCTTTTGTACATAATTCAATACTCAATAAAGTTTGCAAGGTTTTTATAAGTAAAGCTAACTCTGAGGCAGCACAGATCATTAATACAATATTTAAAAAAATCAATTTTTAATTACCAATTATTTTTATTGTGATTTAAAAACATAATTTTAATATTTAATCATTGTAGAAAATAATATTAACTAAATGAAACATAAAAACGGAAAAAAAGGCAGAAAATAAAACGATTTCAGTCGCATCTGGGAATCGAACCCGGGACCTCTGCCTATCCGGGGCAACCGCTTAACCAACTTAGCTAACAATATGGAATTAAAAATTGAGAATAATATTTACAAATCTTGAATTTGAGATATGATATCGATGAAGATGACATAAATTGAACTGGTCTGAGGATGCGACTGAAATCTTATTATTTTCGGTCGTTTTTTTTCCGTTTGCATGTTTCATTTGGGTTATGTTAATATTATTTTCTGTAATGATTATGTACAATATTAAAATTTTATAAGTGCAGATAAGTCTTCTTAAGAAACTTTTAATTAGATTATTTGGGAAATGTTGTGAGGGGAAAAGAAAGGAGTTAGGAAATAACGTTTCCACTGTGAATAGAAGTCACCAGGGAGATACTGGTAATATATTCGTTGTTACTCTGGAACCACGATATACATGAGTTTTTATTTGATTAAATTCCTCATGTAGGTACCTGAAAAATAATCGTGGATTGCACTTTTATCACTTTGCAAAAATTGAAACATATTATGTATTTATCATATCAGGATAAACTGTGCACATAATGGTTATGTCATAAGAAAGTAATCATAAATTAATTCCATGTTAAAAGCAATTTATTATGAGATAAAAGTGTCATTTAATATTTTCACGCTCTAGCAGCATCTGATAATCGAAATAATGTATGAACCTGCTAGAGTTTTTTTATAGACATTTTTATGTAACTTTGAAAATAATAAAAAATACCATTATCTTGTGCGACGTACAAGTACCTACATTATTTTTTTATCTCTAGAGGCTGTTAGCAGCTGCTTTATACCGTGGAAAGAACTCCGAGCCTAGTATTGCTTAATAGCTTAGACTTATACCGTAAAATGCCTTACTTCTCGACTCCGCGGTAACGTTGCCACCATTGATTTTTTTTTAAAGGAAACAGTGGAACTTATGGAACTTATCAAATGAAGTACATGCCTATTCTTGAAACAGATTATTCCACATTCCAGCTGATCGGCTAGGTGGTAGAGCGGTCCAAAGCGTCGGGTTCCCGCCCAAGATTCCGCGGGTTGAATCTTCTGCCCAGCAAGTTCTGCATCACTACTCAAGCAACATTTTCCGCTTTTTACGGAGGTGGTAGAAAGAATTTAAATATTGTCAAGTTATTCGTAACCTTAGAATATTTGCCTTACTTAAGAAAAGGTTAGCTCGAATGACACAATATTCAATATGCAGTATTTAGCACCCCGGGGCGCTATTACCGTTCTTTTTAAGGAAGATTCCTTAACTTTTTCCTTAGGGTTAAAGCCCTCTTACTTAACTGCGGTTCCGGTTCTATCGGATGACAGCTGTCAACTGAATTCAGCGAACGACATTCATAAAAAATGTCAATATTTGAGATGTTTTAACAAGAGAAAAACTCATTATTAAGTATGTTATTAATTACATTATTATTTACTTTAAAGATAATTAGCTAGTAAACATTATATAGATGTTGACATTTTTGACAATTCACGTCAAGCGTGACATTGAAGAGAGTCGATACGACCGGCCGAGTCCAATGAATTCGATTCCAAAGTCGGTGGACTCATTCCGAGTTCGCAAATCCGGATTCACTCGTTTCGAACTCACACTCAAGGAACGGTAAAATTTGGATGATTGGAGTCAGAAACGAAAGGCGTCCCTGTTCATTGGTGTAATATGAACGATTTTTTATTCCGGAACGGCGGACCTATGCGGACCGAAAGGAATAAAGACCGAGTCCGAGGAATCGACTTCATGTGGCTAAACTCGGAATTGGAACCGAGTTTATAAAATAAGTGGAATGGCCCACCTCTTCGGTCGGCCCAAATTCAAATGTCACTTTTAGAACTAGAGACAAAAAAGGTCATTACTATCTAATGAGGTAGGTACCTTTTAATAAAACGTGATTCTTCGGTAAAAGGCTTATTTATGATATTTAAAAATAAAATAAAAATGTATTAAAATAAATTATAATATAATGTAATTGTTTTTAAAAGTTTTAGTTCAAAATCTCATGTTACTTGAATCATTTTACTATGTCTTACCGGAATTCCGCAGTTAATCAAGAAGTCTTTAACCCTAAGGAAAAACGTAAGGAATCTTCCTTAAAAAGAACGGTATTAGCGCCCCTGGTAACATAATATGTTTATGTCACGATAACTACCACTTTAAGATAAAAATCTTTATTACCTATTTCTAAAAAATATAAATACTTATATTTTAACGATATTTAAAACGACGCTTTTTTTATTGTGTCAATTAAATAACAAGGTATTTTTATTTTTACGGGGAAAATTTACCCCTCGATGGTCAAAGTAAGGCAGTTTTATAGTATGCTCCTACGGATGAAGTAAGCAGTGCACGCGTGCAAAATGTGCAAAAACCTACGAGATGGAACGTAATTGATGTATGTAATTGCTATAGTGTCATGGTCGATTAATAACTCGGCATTCCGCGAGCAAGGCCTTTATATTTTTGTACGTTTTATACACCTGCTGAAGATGAAAACGCTCGTTAGAAAACTATAATTCAACATGATAAAAAGAGTAATTGTTTCATGTCAAGAAAACACTTTCTCTTGCGGAGAATCTTTTAAAAAACAAACGTGTATACAAAGTTGAACGATTTGTTTTGGTAAGAGCGTAATGTACATATTAACGATTTAAATTCACATAAAAGAAGTAAAATACACGTTACCCATTATAACTGATTTAGCAGTGATAACAGTCCAGAGGGATAACATTATGTCTCTAATTTCAAAACTTTGTTCAAAATTACCGGCAGTGCAAATTACTATTTCACAGCTTTCAGTGGTAGACGGAGACGTTGCTTTCCGTAATGTGACATAAAAATAATAAATACGTATTTTTGAAACATGTATTTATTTTTCTTAGGGTATGGCACAGCTTTTCAGCCTTTATGGAATGCATGCTACTGTGATTTATTATCCTAATTTTTTTTTATATGAATACCGCACAAGAGTCCTAACCGTCTGGAGCAAGTGAGACTACGGCATCCCCAATTGGGAAATGTTGTGAGGCTGAAGGTATTGGAGAGGGGAAGGGGAAGGGAAGGAGAAAAGTGGGTAAATACCAGACTATTCAGATCTGGTCACCAAACACGGCTAAAGCGATTTCAAGCAACGTTTCAATCCTGAATGGTGGTCTTTCACTAGGGCGATACTGAAAATATCTTCCACTCTGGAACGTGCGCAAATATACCATATATTATTTTCAAATGAATTAATTGTAATACAACACAAATTAATTAAATAAAATTTACCTTGGCACGCCAGGATTTGAACCCGCGACCTTCGGATTACCCCTCGACCATGGAGGTCGTCCCGAAATGTGGCATTAATTCAATTGATGAAAACAGATAGCAGTTGCTGTAGAACTGAGACCCGAAGCGTATATACTCTAAAACCATGTACAACTGTAATACAAATGAGGAGACATGAAAGTAATATAAGGTGATATAAGTGTAAAATTAGGAAGAGGACAGACATGTAGGACGGATGGAAGGAGAGGATTTTAGGGGGATGTTTTTATGATGCGGAAGTGAATCAAGTAGGTTCATTGTCATGTAAAGAATCGAAAGTAAAGAGTAGGTACCGGTGTAACTATCAAGACAGAGATGTTCCATCATATCTGCCTATCCCTAAGGCGAATTGACCCAATGTTTTTATTTTTCACTAATGTTAATTTTTGTATTCGTATCCGTTCCACTTTTTTATGTATGTTTTAAATACGACTTCTATTTTGCGCTTGCATATATATTTCACAGCACGTTCAAATATTGACTAATCAATCTATATATCACTATTGAACAGCGGTTCATGGACTATGAATTCTGTTAAAAAAGATACGAAGCATTGGAAATGTTATATCCTTATTGAACAACAATACACGAGCAACCATTCTGAAAATCTGACAAGAACATGTTGTTTAGTGCATATATTTATGCCCAGACACGGTGCTGCGGTTAAGTCATAATGTGGATACCAGGGACGGTCGGGGAGTTTCTGAGCTTGGCAAGCAACTTCGAAAATGTACAATGGCGGGAAGTGGTGGGGGTTAGGGGTTCCACACTATGTATATATATTTATTTATACGGATTCTTCCCCTTCTTCTACTCGGGTTGGAGACCCATCGCATCGACAAGGCACCTCCAGGCGTCCCTGTCCTGTGCTACATTGATGGCTTCCGTCCATAGTCGGTCCAGCCTCTCCTCGCACAGTCTCTGGAGTTGCTTCTCTGTATTACGTGAATTTGGCGCACTGGACCTCTTCCCTCTGGAATATAACTGAGAATTTTCAGGGGAATTCGACCTTCTAGCATTCTTATCACGTGCCCAAGCCACCTCAGTTGCAATATTTCTATGAAGACTAACAGTGGTTCGATGTTAAGCTCGTCCCCTATCATCGAACTTCTTATTCGATACCATATTATGACTCCCGCAACTCCTCTCAAAAATCTTATTTCGGCAGCTTGGACCCTAGAACGTGTACGCTCGTTCAACATCTTGAATCTTTTTAAAATTAGATTCATCTTTTTAGCACTCTTTGATTATTGTTAGATCATATATTGCTGTTATACATTCTTCTGCGCATTCTAGGGATACAGCATTGTTTCGAAGTAGATCACAGGGAGTTGTAGCAGGCGGTAAGTTAATGTTTTTTTTTATGTAATCTTAATAACCCTAATCTAAATCTTAGTAATCTTAATAACCTTAACCGTAGAATTATGGTAGGTTTAATAAATAAAATACCAAGTCAAGAAAAAAATCATTATATTAAATTATGAGAAAGCGAATTATTTATGGATATTTTAAATAACCTATCCAAAAAATAGTGTAAAAACGCTTTCAAGTATCGGATTTACTCTTTACAAATAGTTTCTTTCACAATCATTTTACTAAATATAGGCGAAAATTTAGTTCTTCAAATTCCGATCAGAAAACATCTAATTACATACGGCCGAACTTCACAAAATAAAATAACACCCGTTTTGGCGATGTTGCTTGGAATGCTTCTAGATACATACATGCGGTATGCATGACAAAGTAATATCAACCGTATTGCCTCCAGTGCAAAGTGTGTGATTTCTTTGGATTTTCAGGGTTATTCCATAGAGTACATCGCCTTAAGCAAACGAAAGTTTTCTTTGCATTGGTAGTTGAAAAGCAGTGTTTTTAATGCCTACGTGGACCGCCCCTGGAAAATACATTCGAGTAAATATTAGTAGAATGTAGGAGTATACTTTATTTTATTGGAAATAACCTGAGTTTACTGGACGACCAGAGTCGGTGGTCGGAGGCACGTGATGTTTGGTCAGTCCATGACTAAACCTCTTACATCAGATGGGGTAAATATTGGACATGTTTGTCTTATGGTACCTGTCGTCATTAGTCAACTTCCCAAAGCAAACTCGTCCTCGCCAGAGCTGAACGCTGAACAGTCTCTCGAACACAAATATTTTGACATGTAATTTTTTTTTTAAATGTATGCACCTTATGTTGACGTGGTTTTAAACAGTGGTATATCTCTGCTTAAATATAAATTTAACTAATTTCTCTAAATTCAGAATATTTTAAATATCATTAGGTCGCGATCATAAATAATTATACAAATTGGTGAAATTTATTTTATTTACTAATAAGGTGAAATTGATAATGTCAAAAACATAATCTTAGATTTATATGTATATAAAATCATATAACCTGTTCATTGCGGAAAAACTGTTTATTTCGTCACGTTTTGACGGCCTCCATGGTCGAGGGGTAAAGCTCTCGACTACGAATCTGAAGGTCGCGGGTTCAATTCCCGACGTGCGCAAGTAAATTTTGCTTAATTAATTTGTGCTGTTTCACAAATAATTAATTTAAAAATAATATGTATTATATTTGCGCACATTCCAGAGTGGAAGATACTCTCAGTATCGCCCTGGTGAAAGACCACCATTCAGTATTGAAACGTTGCTTGAAATGGCTTTTAGCCGTGTTTGGTGACTAGATCTGAATGGCCAGGTATTACCCCCACCTTCCTCTCCCCCTTCTCCTTCCCCTCTCCAACACTTTCAGCCTCACAATATTCCCCAATTGGGGATGCCATAGCATCACTGGCTCCAGATGGTTGGGAGTAGTTGGTAGTCTTGTGGGATATTCATATAAAAATATTATAAAAATTTTATTCGACGGTTACCTTCAAAGAGGTAAGTATGTAACCTTTTTCCAAGTCACAAGAAAATTCACCTACGAAATTTGAACCCAGTGTAAATGAAGCTCAGTCGGTTATTACTGATTAATTTTCGTAAGTATATCCTACATTTCCTAGAAGCAGAATATTTATTAACGGGGCATTATTTTTAAAACTAATTTAAAATCCTAACACGAATGAATTTATAATCAAAATCTTCGCAAACTACCAATTCCGCTTCAGTCCACGATCTCGCCAACTACCTACCTGTAATGCTTCATTCTTAGACAATGGTTCATTAGTGTACGTTTACATTCATACACCACCGCACACACACTGCCAGACCTCCCCATGTATAATATGTACATGCACACTGCACAGTGTACAGGTATCTACCACAGTAGGTGCTCCGTATTGTAACTTTCACTAGCGGGTGTGACGTCACACAGCTAGCGAAGCAGGCGATCGGGCCTGACCGCCACGAAAGGCAGTACTGGTCCGAAAGGTCGAGGAATTCGACATTTAAATTTTGAAATTCGACAGAAAAGGACACGGAATTCGACAATAAATTTGAATTTTGAAATTCTACAGATATGGATACAGATTTCGACATTCGAATTTTGAAATTCGACAGAAATGGACGCGGTATAAGTAAGCAAGATAACATAGACGAACTTTTATAATGTATTCGAATCGTGAGCTATTTCCGTTACGTGCTGACAACCTCGCTAATATTATGTTGTAATATAGTATTTAATAGCCTGGTAAATTATGCAATATCGAACATCCCTTTTATTAATATCTTTAGACAACGCTTTTAAAGGCAAATTATGTGATTATAGTGTCCTACTGAGTACTGACAATTTAGAAAATCTCTATACTGAAACAACAAAACACTAACAAAACTTGAACGGTTGAGGCCAGAGCTTAATGAAATTAGACCTTTTTTAAAAGAATTTCAATGCATTTATTTGCAGCCCTATTTATTTCCTTTAGAAATTTAAATGATTGTTGAATCTTGGGCGAAACATGGTAGTAAATACAGTAGAATCATTTTAAAGAAATTCTTGCCTGTGTGGAGGTGTATTGTATTGTGGAACTACTGCAGGGTAGGGGGGGACTACGAGCGGGTGTCCGATACTATTTCAAACCAATTTTAACCACAATCAATATTCACAATTACATTAAAACGTGCGCTTTTAAAATTATTCGCCAGTACGAGTAGGTACTATTTTTAAAAAACTATTTACTTTTCTTCAAAAACAATGTAATATCCATTTTATTTTTTTATAACTTATTGAAGCTTGTAAACCTCATTGTAATATTTAATCATTGCAATCATCATAAGGATAGTAGCCAATAATATGGGATTTATAAAAAATGGAGGATAATATTAACAAGTCTTGAACTTGAAGTATGATATCGGTGTAAATGACGTAAATTG
Source organism: Halesus radiatus (assembly GCA_022606495.2). Lineage (NCBI taxonomy): Eukaryota > Metazoa > Arthropoda > Insecta > Trichoptera > Limnephilidae > Halesus > Halesus radiatus. Next base: position 6,249 of record JAHDVE020007374.1, on the reverse strand, counting down.
AACTTAGCTTATTTGGTTAAGCGGTTACCCCGGATAGGTAGAGGTCCTGGGTTCGAGTCCCAGATGCGACTGAAATCTTTTTAATTTCTGTTGTTTTTTCGGTTTCGTGGTTCATTTGGGATGTGTTAATATTATCTTCTTCAATGATTGAAAATGTAACATCCTCTCTCCTATGATTTTGCTTTCAATATTCAATGTACGTATTTAACGATTTTGTTCTACAAAATGCTAATAAAGCCTAAAAAATTACTCCCAACTAAAAAAAAATCGGGTATACTGTATCGGGGACACAGCCGCAGTCGGGTACGTGAAACATCTTGTGCGTGTTGCAGTGGGTGTATCGGCACTAGGGCCCTCTGTCTAGCTGCCTGAGTCTCTTCATGCCATTTCTTGACCATACATGTCGAACGCGGGAACCATAGCTTTGCAACCGTAAAATTTCTGCAACAAAATACACATATGTAAACCTTATAACTCTTGTTGAGCACCGATTTGATTTCAGTAAATTGCTACTAATAGAGCAAGGTGAGCTCTCTCAAACATGACTATTCCCGCTCAGATCGACAAACGTTTTGCCGAGCTACGCCTCTATGAACGTCGCGCACAAAGCTTAATTTAGCTCCGATTGCATTATGCGTGCCGCGACAATGCCGCCATCTGCGCACGTACATGTGTGATCGAGTAATGCGGTAGCGGTCACTTTGTGGTTAGTCATATTTAATGAAAATAAAACAATAACTTTGTTTATAACCACGAGAATTTTATTTTATTAGAACCGACCGGTTTCGCTTATCACAAGCATCATCAGTATTATTGTTTTATTTTCATAAAATGGCTTTTTTCTTCTACACAACAATATCAAAATAAGTCACGTGGGTAGTACGGTTGCAAAGTTATAAGCTATGTTACGGTAACATGCTCTCGTTACATTTTGTTTTACCAAACGACCCCCTACTTAGCAAGGTGAAAACGCTTCACCTTAAAGTACCTAGTAAACAGGACCCTGAGAATCAAGAATAAATAGCATTCGATTTTAACGACAGTAATTCCGTCTACTGATTGGAAATATCAATATAAAATAATACATAAAAAATGATTAGGTACTTATTCCACAATATTTTAAAGCCACCAATGATAATTTTATTCCAAAGGTTATAAATTTCTTCTCAGTTATAGTTAAATTGAATCCGTTTTATATGACTCTCAACTCCAGTTATGATTTGATTTGTTTGCTCTAATTTTCGATTATTTGAAGAAGACACTAACGTTATGACGCTGTTTAGCGATAATTTTTGATATTTTACTATGTGTGTATTTTCCATCTAACAGCACAAGTTATCAAATTTAGATTTTTCTCCTGTTTTTCTTTTTTTCTAATCATCGAAAGAGACGTGCTTGATGCATCTACTTCTTTCTTTGTATTTAAAATCGTAGAAAAAATAATAATTTACCCTACGTTACCATTATGTACCAACATTGAGTACGAATATGAAATATTAATAATAATTTCTTCGAAATATGTGTAATTATTTTCTGGCGTCATTATCAATATAATTAATAATAAATTTATCATAAGCGTCGCGTCCCAGGGAGGGTTTTAGCCATTTTCAAATCATAGATGAAATAGATTTTTGATATGATTTAAAATTCCCGTCAATATAATCTATGGTGTTAGTTTTAGGTATCCGGTTTCTTAAAGTATATCCATAATAAACCAGTATTTCAAAGTATAACGGCTACACAATTCTTTCTTTTTCTGGATTCAACAATGGACGGGCAGAAACGGCGGTCCGTTTGATAGATTCGCCTATCTTAACAAATGGGTTGCAATCTTTGGAGCACAGACGTCGGGTGGGAATGCTGTCCTTGTTCTACCGGTATTTTAATGGAAGATGCTCCGAGGAACTAGCGTCATTGATTCCCTCGGCACCGGTGCATAGTCGGAAACACGCCAAACGCGCGCCCAACATTTGCACACGATTGACATTTGTCACATGAGAACGGGTCGCTTCTACGACTCGTTCTTGTGTTCAACAGCTCGGCTGTGGAATGATCTGCCGGCCTCTGTGTTTCCTCCATCCTATAACATGGGTCTCTTCAAGACCCAAGTTCACTCCTTCCTATCCTCTAAAAGATCCTCCACACAGCATCCCTAAAGATGATATAGGCCTTGAGGGAAATTATTTCCTCCTTGGTCTCCTGTGTGGAGTTACTGTAAAAAAAAAAAAAAATGGACAATGTGAGGTTAAACAAAACACTGGCTTAAGAAGGAGGACTGATAATGTATACTGCAAGACTGTCAAAAACGTTGACTTAAGATGAAGGGTCAACGATAGATACTGTAAAGCTGTCCGTAACATTCGATCAAGTAACAAAACTGATCTGCCTAAAACGTTAATTTAAGGAGGACTTATAATAGACATTTCGAAATTATCCACAACATTTGCTTAAGAAGGCAAACTAAAAACAAACACTGAAAGAATGGCCGAAACGTTGACTTAAGAAGGACTTACAATAGACACTTAGAAGCTGTCCGCAACATTTGCTTATAAAGGAAAACTAATAACAAACGCTGAAAGAATGGCCAATACGTTGACTTAAGAAATGACGATACATGCTGCAAGGATGGCCGAAACGATGGCTCAAGAAGGAGCAAAACGCATAACGGTTCAATACTCCAAAAGTCATACAACATAATACGTTTTTTTTAGGGATAATTACTGCTGCAAGAAAACATATATTTTAAACTCATCAATATTAATAAGATCTGTCAGTGTCGTAGCTCTGAAGATGTGATTTGCCCCGGAGCTGATCCGCCGTCATCGTTATTGCTCAATGAAGAATAAACTGTCTGTCGAAATAATTATTGAGTTACAAAATTCTACGCTTCTTTCAATAGTTGCTTCTTCTTAATAACATGTCCATTATAATATAGTCCATTAGAGAATTTATATCGTCGAAATTCACATTCATTACGCCACTATTAAAAGAATTTGAAAACATGACCTGGCTGAATTTTCTTTCACCAAAAATAATGATCTACTCTTACCGGTACCAACTAAATAGTTAAATTGTTTTATTTTTTACTTTTTGAATTTGTATAGTCAAGGTTATATTTAGGCCCATTCACTTTTGAACAAAGGCAAACTCCTTGTTATTTGTCCGAAAATATTCTTGCATAATTTACCACATTTTAAACCCACGTAGTCTACTATAAATTTGTATTAAAATGAAAGGGAAAACATAAAGGCGCACCTTATAAATAATCATTTCGTTTTATTTATACTATTTTTTGTTGTTGTTAAAATCGTATAAACGTATTAAAAAAACTCTTTTATTAATTGTCACATTTTAACCAGTAGTATAACATAGATTGCAACATGGATGTCGATATTTTTTCTTTGAATATTCTCATTATAAAATATTTGTATAGATCAATTTACTTATATGTGCAGTCGGCGTCGCTGTTACAGATATTGTAGCTACAAAAGTATGGAATTAAATAAAAATATTCTTTAATCCCTTTATTGTCCACCTGCAGAGACAAATTATACCCATATATCAATTTGTGCGTATCATTAAAATTTTATTGAAAAATTTAAATGACCACGCCCGAGACCTCCGTTGTAGCCTCCCTTTCTGTTACATGTGGCGTTTATGAGAAAGACGAAGAGGTTACAAGTGATGTACTAATAAATATTTAATAAAAATTACCCGCCTGTATTTACGAACCTATTTTAATCATCATTATAGGCTGTTCTTTCTAGACCACTGATGGATGAATAACTCCCTTCTGTGCAAGTACACCTACAGGAGGATTGTAAGGACGTAAACCAAAAACAGTAGTGTACGCGAAATTAATTAAAATGTCTAATTTTTATCAAATTTATACTACATTGTAGTTTAATAAACTGACCAACGGATAAAAGTTGAATATTTATCTCTCTAGCGTGCTGGAGAGCTCTTTGAAAATGGGTGCCACTTTTTTTCCATCTATTCAATGGCCAATGACCAATTTAAACTATTTAAAATCAACAACAAATCTTTCAAGTATGTCTGCTGTCATCTCGTCGGGGGCAAAAGTTCAAATATTTGAGTGCATGTTTAAAAAAATGATGATGAAGTGCACGTATAAAATTTGAAAATGGTGTATTAAAAAAATGCGTTTTGATTTTATTCATTTTATTTTTCACACAAAGCTAGTAGTGGTCAAGGCCATCAATATTCAAACGGGATACTTAAACCAGCTTGCCGGCCATTTTTTTATTTTTTTATTTTTCACACATTATTAATCAATAAAACTAGAAAGCTTTGACTGCCCCACTGGGAACAAAAACCCGGTTTAGGACAGTCAAAGTATTAATTATGTATTTTGAATTATCTGAGGGACAGATAATTCAAAACGGCCGTTTAAGGCCCTGCGTAAACACTATTTTTTATATGATTCAATGCCATGTTCACACAAATACAAAACTTAACTATAATCACGACGTTCACCAATATTATACACGACAACACCACAAACTACATAATAAAATACGGACTTAAATCATTAGAATACATTGCCTACATCAAATAACAAATTGCCTGAAGAATTAAGAAATGTGTACGCTTCGAACAAATCTACGAATATTAAAAAAAAAATGCTGTTCCAAAAGCGATTTACTATAACTATCAACTCTGTCTGTTCTGGGGCCTAACTCTGTATATTTTGCGTTAGCTAACGCATGTTAAATCAACCATAAACAACACATTAAAACAGTTTTCATGAACCCATCGTCGTCTTTTGTGTTATGGATTTGTCTCTTAACGTAAACGCAAACTTTAGCTTGTTAGCGCAATACGGACTGCCTAACTGTCAATGTGTAGTTTATAGCCGATTAACTTGCGTCAGCTAACGCAAAAGATATAGACTTAGGCCCCTGATAGCCGTCCTAATAAACTTTGTAGATTCTGATACAGGTATGATTTTTCTCTCTTGTATGTATTTTTACGTAGTTTTTTCTAAATTGTCTGAATATTTCGAGCTTGTACATTTGTTGATGTTATTTTACTCATGTTTTATATGTATATATTTTTTGAAAACTTTGTAAAATCAAATATTATGTACCAATGATTAATTTATAATTCTTAATTGTAATTAATAAATGATTTAATAATAATATTATATTTTTATAAACAATAATTATTAATCTTAAACACTCATCCAAATTGAAAAAACCTTCCGAGCAAAGATAAATGTCGCCGGCAGGACTCGAACCTGCACCCTTCTAATGTCCGGTTAGATGCTCTACCGTTGAGCTACGTCGGCTTATCGCAAACCCGCCAAGTTAATCAATATATACTAGTGTTCCATTCAATAATTACTGTTTTTATTATATTTTCACCTGTAATTTTCTTTTTATTTTATTTTTTGCTCGGAAGGTTTTTTTCAATTTGGATGAGTGTTTTAGATTAATAATTATTGTTTATAAAAATAATAATTGTTACCCTTTGCGCTATGCACAAAAAATCTTGTCTTAAGTTTTTAAGAACTTTAGTTTATCAATTAATAAATATTTGACAAGTCAAAGCAATTTTCACCAATAAAAATGTAGACATAATTTGTCTCGACGCCATCTATTTGAGGGATTTAGCTGTTACAAGCCTTTCTCATACTAATAAAGTTGGTTGTTTACAGGTGAAAATATAATAAAAACAGTAATTATTGAATGGAACACTAGTATATATTAATTAACTTGGCGGGTTTGCGATAAGCCGACGTAGCTCAACGGTAGAGCATCTGACCGGATATTAGAAGGGTGCGGGTTCGAGTCCTGCTGGCGACATTTATCTTTGTTCGGAAGGTTTTTTCAATTTGGATGAGTGTTTTAGATTAATAATTATTGTTTATAAAAATAATAATTGTTACCCTTTGCACTATGCACAAAAATCTTGTCTTAAGTTTTAAAGAACTTTAGTTTATCAATTAATTAATAATATTATAATTTACGAATAATCTTAATTATATATTGTTACGTAAATTGTTAAAATGTTTTTTATATATATGTATCAATCAATTAATCAATTTACAGAGCATATTCCTGAACAATTTTTTTAAATTTTGTTTTCACATGTTTCTTTTCTATAGAAGTGAACGCTTGTGTTTAGAAGAGGAGTAAGCATCATGGTGATATATTATGTTATGCTCATGTTAGAATACATGTAACCAATGTACATGTGTTCTATTTTAAGTTAAACAAATAAATA